>PVJH01015409.1:0-53660 GCA_004026705.1 Nesogale talazaci
TCCTTAATTCAAATCTGATGACTTTCTGCCATAGGTGGGGGACCTATGGGGGACCACTTACTTAACTCTGTGCCTCATTTTCCTCAGCTGCAAAATGCTGTAAATACAACTTTTTTAGACAGTGTCAGAATTCTGTGGTGCTTATAATACAGTATTCAATATAGGATTCAGCATACCTCAGTAAATGGTAAATCATGTTGCCAGGTTAAAGGGGAAAGCAAGTTTAAAACTTTCTATGGCACTATGTGTCTAAACTCAGTCAGACCTCTGAGAGGCAGCCCTCAATAGCACCACCAGGGTTTTATGTGAATCGCAAGTTTCCCACCATGACAAGGGGCAACCTTGCCATTTTCCTCTCTAAGTTTAGTGGATAACCTTTGGATTTCCTTCTGATGGGTCTTTCTGCCTTACACAGGGTCCAGTTGTCACAGGTTTTACTATAACAGACATGCGTGTTGCGATGGTAGAACTTGTGTATAAACTTGGCTAGGCTGTGATTTCCTGTGTTTGGCAGATTTTAGGTAGTTATCTTCCATTTTTTTTTACCTGATATGTGCTAACAGTGAATTGAAGTAGGAGCTTCTTTGGAGATGTGGCCTGTATCCAACATACTGTATATACTTGTGTATAAGTTGAGTTTTTCAGTACATTTTTAATGTAGCTTTTGTGTGAAAGTTACGTGCCTCAACTGATATTTGGGTCAGCTTATATTCATGTATACATGGTAACATAGATCGCTCTCTGCCAGCTCACTGCAGATTTGGGGTTCTTAACCTTGCAACCATGTTATTCAAGAGAAGCCTCCAGCTTGACATCTGACCCATGGATTTGAAACCTGCCAACCTCAATTATGTGAGCCATTTCCTTGAAATAAGTCTCTTTCTTCATATACGTACATTCATACATACATACATACATACATATTTATTTACACTGTGGTTTATGCAAATAACCTACATAAAGGGACGTCTGGACTAGTCTTAGTCTTATGGACTGGATTTGGACTGGGTTGAGCTGTTTTTCTGATATCTAATTACTTCTTGATATAAAGTTCTTTCTTACATATATGTGTCACTGAATTTGTTTCTCTAGTCAACCCAGCCTAACACAGTTGGCAAGGCCAGCAAAGTGATTTCAGAGTTCTATCGCAGAGTATGCCAACTCTCCCATTCTATGTCTATGTTGTTGGGGGGGGCAAATATGTTCTTCCTTCAAGATATTTTCATGAACATGGAATACTAAAATTTTTGCAATAGGTCAAAACAATTAACACAGTGTGCTTACCTTGGGAAGGGATCATTGCAAAAAAAAAAGGTAACATGAACATCATCAGCATAACAATAGAGCATATTCTTTTTTTGTTTTGATCCTCTAGAGGACCCAACTTAAGGCATTTGGTACTAAAAGTAGCTCTAGAGGAACAAGATTATAAGGATGAGTTTTTGAAATGTTTTCAAATCGGGCTTATCTTAGAGGTGTTATTGATAATCCTAAAGACTGAGAATGAGAGGGCAGAGGGAGCACTAGTACTGAGTTTGATGATGTGTATACCGCTCTTTTAAAAGTGACTTAGCAATGAAAGTGTATGGCACGTGAATTTCATATCAGTAAAACTATTTTACAAATAGAGAGGTACTAACAATCCAAAGCCTGAGGTGAAAGTAAAAACTAGAAAAACTATCACCACCAATGGATCAAATATTTGTGGGACAATTTTGGTAATATTATCAGATATGAAGTACAAGGAAGCTGGTAAACTAGTTCTATTTTCATGAGACACAGTGATGAAAAAAAGGGGTAAAGGATAGCTTCAGAGTCACAGCTCAAGCACTGCTTACCAACATCTTATTTCATGTAATCATAGAGTTTGTATTGTCACAAACCAAACCCAGAGTCGTATCCTGTGAATACAATGCCAGTCAACTCCTCAAATTCTAAAGATATGTGAAGTTAAAGTGAAACCCTTGATTGGGAAGGAATGAACCCAAAACCCTGGGCTCAGACATAGGGACCACCTACAACATGGGTAGCTCTACCCCAAATTTCTCATTTCATTGCTTGAGCAAATATATTTCCCGGTACCTTGGATGGAAATGTTGATCTGGTCAGTGCCACTTTCTCGATTTTGGTTTTGAAAGATCACCAGAAGTTAGTTGCCTTTTGGTTGGTATAGTAGCTACATAGTTTCATGTCAACTTGAAGATACCACCACAAGTTGGGTGGTATTCAACTTGTCAAGCATCAAGGTGTCTCCTTCTGGGCATGCCCTACTCATGAGGAAGGCTCTGGGAACCTCTCCCTCTCTCTCTACCTTCACTTTCCTGTTGGCTGACCTTGGATGCTGTCTGGGCCTTGGGCGTGTCTATAGCCACTGGATCCAAACAACTCTGCACCCACCAACCTGTGACCTTTTTGCATTCTGCATCATTGCTTAGGATGGTGTAAGTCTGGAAAGGGACATCTGGACTAGTCTTAGTCTTATGGACTGGATTTGGACTGGGTTGAGCTGTTTTTCTGATATCTAATTACTTCTTGATATAAAGTTCTTTCTTTACATATATGTGTCACTGAATTTGTTTCTCTAGTCAACCCAGCCTAACACAGTTGGCAAGGCCAGCAAAGTGATTTCAGAGTTCTATCGCAGAGTATGCCAACTCTCCCATTCAATGTCATAATGTAATCGAAAGAGACCTTGATTGCCTCTCCCTTCCTCAAGACATCACACTGGTCTATTACATGGATGACATGCTGATAGGACACAATGAGGAAGAAGTATCAATGACTCTGGACTTATTGGAAAGACAGTTGCATACTAGAGGTGGGGGGGGGGCGGTGAATCCAACAAAAATTATTGTGCCTTACACCTCAACGAAATTTCTAGGACTCCAATAGTATGGCCATGTCCAGATATTCCTTCTATGATTGTGATGGCTAAGTTATTGCAACCAGTCGCTCCCGCAATGAAGAAAGAGTCACAACACCCGGCAGCCTCTTTGAATTCTGGATGCAACAAAGTCCTCACCTGGGTGTGCTACTCTGGCCTGTTCATCAAATGACTAGAAAAGCGGTTCCTTTTAACACAGCCATAACAAGAGCAGGCTCTCCAGCAGGTTCAGGCTACCAAGCCTTCCTGCCCCCAGGGCCATGGAATCCATATGATGCACCTGGATCTTGCAAGGCCATGGCAGGGCCTGAGGAGTGGGAGCAAAGCTCACCATCTTCTACAGATAACCACTCCCCTTTTTAAAGCCATGTGAATATTCCAACATGGACAATAATGGTTAGAGCTTTGAGTCAATAGGCCATGATTTTCAGTGGTTTGACAGATATTATATAATCACCCTCTATTTTGCGACCTTATGTGAGCAGCCAATCAGTTGAAAGCAATAAGCTCAAACATATGAATGGTTGTGTTTCACTCTGTTGTACTTGGGGTCGTGATGAGTCAGGACCAGTTCAATGCCACTCAACAACAAAAATAATATGAAGGGGCTTCAAAAAAGTTCATGGGGAAAATCCATCATCCTCTTATTTCATTTCTCCATGAACTTTCTGAAGCCCCCTTGAATAGGCGTCTCTGGTTGTGCTGGTCAGAGAATCCCATCTACAGCCCATGCCCAGTATAAATGCCCACAAGGAAAGCTAAGTGAGAAGACAAAGGCTAAAGCAAACACGAATGGTGACAACAGCCCACCTATAGGAAGCGAAATTTTATTCGACCAAGGGGACCAGATCTAAGGCAGGAAAACTTTAAAGCCAGGGACCAAGTGTCTGAAAGCCAGGTTTCCTGGCTAAATTTATTAACATTAGTCTCAGTCATCAGTGAGAATTTTCACACACTTAGCAACATGATTAAGTATGTCCTTACATAGCATTCATTCCATTAAATATGATTTCATTGTCATCATCTCTAGATCGGTAGTTTCCTGTTTCAAAAAGAATCAGAGAAAAGTGGTCTGAGGGCTATTACTTTAAATCTTGTAATCTAGCTATTAAAAGTATGAGCTCTAAATATTTTGTTTCCTTATATGATCTTGATTTCTCCCTACTTCCATTTGTCATTGTTTTTAGACTGTAAGCTCCTTGAGAGTTGCAGCTGGGTCTTTTTCATCTTGATATATAATTAATACTTCAGGGTAAGTTGGAATATTCCTAGAACGCACCTTAGAAAGTGCACCTTAGAAGATGGCAAGATGCTGGCTTGCTTGCTTTGGACACATCATTGGGAAAGACCAGTTGCTAGAGGAGGCCTCACGATTAGAAAGGTGAAGGGTCAGGGAACACGAAGGGCACCGTCAGTGAGTGGGAGTGAAAGAGCAGCTGCAGCAATCAGCTCAAACATACCAATGAGAAGGAAGATGAGACTGAACTCAGCAACTTTGGTGATCACTACCTAACCTCTCCATTGGGTGAAATTAAAAAGGTATCAACATTAACATTTACATCTAAGTAGAAGGAAGTGGTTTTAATTGCCCTTCCACCAGAGTACTAATATCTCGCCTGCTGGCTATAGTTTGGAAATAAGCCAATGGCCTCTAAACACGGAAGTAAGTTTTTGAGCTGTGCCAGGAGAAGAGTAGTACTTGAGAGTGTTCAGGCCTATGTACAACCTGTGGTTCCCCAGCTGGAAAGATGGTGAGTTCCCTAAGTCAGGGCTATCCCTTGCCTTGGAGGTTCTTGACACCTTATGAAGAGTGAAATCCAGGACAGTTTCGAGAACCTGTGGGTCCGAATGTGAGCGTAGGGGGTGGTATTTAAGAGGCTACCTGTAGCCCTTCCCTGTGCGACTTAATCCAAGTTAGTCACTCAATGAGCAAGATGATTTAGGGATCCTCTTCATCAAACCTGGAACAAAAATGAGGATTTTGACTACTCCTGCAAGAGTTACAGTGTCTGAAACCCACAGGGACTGTGAGTTGGAATTGATGACAGTGAGTTTGTTTTTTCTGGTTTTTGTTAAATCAAGTTTGTGCTTGACTGTTACTTGAGAGGTTGATTATTTAAATCTACCCAGCAGTGCTATGGAAGAAAAGTCCCACAATTTCCCTCCATCAAAACCCGAGGGAACACAGTTCTACTCTGACACAGAGGGCAACAGAGTTTGCTGTCTGTCTGTCTGTCTTGGTCTTTAATATGGAAATGCACTTGAAAGCAGCCCCCTCCCTACAGAACCTCCCTACAGGACACAACGCCTCTGTGAACTCTTTGCTGCTATGAAAGATGGGTCTCCTGGGAGAGCAGGGCCTGTGTTGAACTATCTTTGTACTCTCAGAACTTGGAACCACTCCCATTATCTTTAATCCCACCTCCCAGGAACTTTATGAAGCCTCATATTTAAAATAAAAGTATTTAAGTCTAGAGCTAAGATACATTCTCTAGATCAGAGGTTTTTTATTTTTTTTTAAGCTGGGAATCCTTTCTTCATTCCAAAAATAACCAGAAACTGATTGCGGTAACACTTGTACAATTCTACCTTACGTGACTGAACTATGGAATGATATGACATATGTATTAAATCCTAATTAATAAAAATTATTAGCAGAGCTGTTCCGGTCAAACCCAAAACAAACCAAACTCCCTCCCAGTGAATTCACGCTGACCCATAGCCAGCCTACAGGACAGGGCAGAACGGTGCCTGCGGGTTCCCGAGACTGTAACTCTTTATGGGAGTAGAAACCTGTGAGGAGCAGCTCAAGGTGGTTTTGAACTGGGGACCTTGCGGACTGCAGTCCAATGAAATCCCAGAATCTACAATCTTATTTGCTTGGATCCCACAACCCCACAGCAGGGATACCCCAAGGCTGATGAGAGTACAGATCTACTTTTTTGCCAGAAGAGGAGTGGGGGTGGGGAGGGTGGGGGGTGGAATGAGGAGATTTTGTGTATACTTAGGAGGAGAACCATGCTGACCAGTGGGGAGATCCTGGAAGAAGGAAGAGCTGAAGAGCAGACAGGGAACTAAGCAAGTCAGTGCATACCTCTGACTAGGGATGACCAGGGCAAGCACCCGAGAGAGCAGCATGCAGAGGGGGAGGCTCAGATTGGAGCCAGTTTTCCTTAGGCAAATCTATACTACTAAGAATCAAACTGGATGGAGTAGAAGACTTGAGAGATTCCGAGATTAAGTGGACATTCCAATTTTGAAAAACTGACAATATAGTGAGATGGGTAATGAAAACAAAGGAAGTACACAAAGATGAGAGTGAAGAGATATTAATATGAGCTAAATTGCTGAATCATCAACACTTGCATTTAAAGTGCCTGTGAGTGTCCTGGGTTCTTGGAAGTCTGTGGCTAGAATTCAGATGAGAAGTCCAAACCTGGAGATTGCAGATGTTCATCAGAGTAAGATAAAACTCCACAGGTGATGGGCAAGGCCCCCTGGATAGAAGTCAACAGTCCAGCAATAGTTCATGTGGGTCAGCGTGTTCTGGGTTCCGCTCTGGAAGCTGGGAATGGAGCAATGGGGGTGGGGTGGGACAAAATCTGGCATTCTGGGTAGATAATTTGGACAAATGGATAACTAAGGGGAAAATGAAGCTCGGTTGGGGGTCTGCAGAGTGTGTGTGTGTGTTGGGATGTGTGTGCAATTTTATACTGATGGTCAGTGAAAGCTTCACTGTAATGATGACATTTGAGCAAAGAAAAAAGAGCAAAAACAGGCCACAGAGATGACTGCAGGAAGTGCACTCAGGCAGGAGGCTATTGGTTGCAAGAGCCTATGTGTCAGTGAACTGGAAAGAGGTGGCGCAAAGAAAGGGAGGGAAAGAGGGATATAAGCGGAAAGGTATACTGGGAGTTGGGGGGGGGGGAACAGAAGATTCACAAAGATTTATGGGTTATTGTATTGTAAACACTGGCTTTTGCTTGAGTGAAACAGGGAGTAGATAAGTGCTGTGTTAAAAAGTAATCATAGGAACATCATTGAGCCCATTCCCACTCACTATACCATGCGAGTATCCACGCAGGACTGGACTCAAATGGGTTTTCAATGGTGGTTGTTCCCAAGGGTTTCAGGAACAGAGAAATCCCATGATTGAACAGTTGTGTTACAAGGTTTAGCTTTGGCTGCTGTGATGGGAATGGACTGCAGGGATGAGGGGAGAAAAAGGGAGAACTGTGTTCTTGCAATGACCAAATCAATAAAAATGGTGTGGTCAAGGTATAGAATGCAGGTGATGAGACCTGGGCTCTGAACACATTTTGATGTTAGAATCAATCAAATCGATGGTACCTGATGAAAATGGGAGCTTATGCAAGAGGAGAGAGAAATAGCAGAGGAGGAGAGGGGAATAAAAGGTAACCCCAAGATATTTTACCTAAGCAACTAAAAGGATGAGGTTTCTATTCTTATCTGAGATGGAAGTCCTTGAATGGCACAAACAGTATAGCACTTGGCTACTAATTGAAAGGTTGGTAGTTGTGGTAGTTACATAATCTAGTGTCAATTTGAGGATTAAGAGTGTCGGGGTTGAGTCTAGCCTGTCAATCCGGAGCTAGCCAATGAGACCTCTGTGTGGGCATGGCTTTCTGAGAATTCTGGAAACTGCAATCTTCTGTCTCTCTGCTCCCTCCCTGGGAGACTTCGTAACTGACAAACAACATGGAACTGCACTAGTGCCCTGAGTCAGAGAAGCCATGTAGAGACCCATGCCAATGCTAAAATGTTTATTACTCCACTGGATCCAGAAGATTTCCGATCCACTGGACTGTGATCTTCCTGCATTTGGTGTCATTGAATGTGTTTTGTGAGTCTGAAGAGGACTTTCTATATTGATATCAGACATAGGGATTAATATCAGACTTACGGCCTTGATCTGGACTAGACTGGGACGTTTTCTCAATTTTCAATTGTTCTTGTATATAAACCTCTTTCTTATATGAGTGTCTATGGATTTGTTTCTCTAGTCAACCCAAATTAACACAGGAATTCTAATTCATCAAGAGCGCCTCAGAAGAACAGTCTACTGCTGAACAATCACAGTCAGTGAAAAGCAGATGGAGTACAGGTCTACTCTGGCCCAGGTGTTGCCAAGAACGGAAATCAGCTCCATGACAAATGGTTCGGTGGGTTAGCTGAGATGCCATGGAGGAAGGGAGACAAGTTTGGGTGGAAAATGAGTGAGCAGTTCTGCACACATTGAGCCTGGATGTGTACCAGACTTCTAAATGGAAGCATAAAGGAAGAACTGGACATAAAAGTCTCGAGTTTTGGCAGTCACCTGTTAATGAGCTCCCGGGTGTTGCTGGAGAAAGGAAGAGCTCTGAGGACTGAGCCTGTGAATAAAAGTCAGTGCAAAGAGGATGGGTCTCTGCAGATGAAAACTAAGCAGACACAGCCAATAGTGGCCTCCAGGAATCAAAATCAAACCAAAAGCCAAACTAATGACCATCAAGTTGATCCCACTTATAAAGATGCTATTAAGACAGAACAGAACTGCTCCAGTGGGTTTCTGAAACTACAAAACTTTACAGACTCTCTTCCAATGAGTGGCTGATGGTTTTAAACTACTGGCCTCAGCTGTTAGAAGCCCAGACCTACTATACTATCAGGGCTCCACAAGAATCAAGACTGGACAGTTTTTTTTGAATTCAGAAAACAAGAAGAAAGCTTTTCCACTAGCGTTTCCTATATTGTCAGTAGAAAAACTCCCATGAAATGTGTAAGTTCTTAGCTGTGTCTGTCATGTACATTTTTTTAGTCCAATAAAGGTTTAGCTATAGTTTATTGATGAAAATGCAAATAATTCTGTTAAGGAACTCTCAATTCATCTTTCAGAGAGAATGAATTTTAGTTGTTGACTTCTAACACTGACTTTAGGGACTGCTGCTGCTGCTGGGTGTGTGCCTGTGTGTGTGTGTGTGTGTGTGTGTGTGTGCGCAGGGGGGGGGGAGATAGACAATTTGGGAGCACTATGATAACAATATTAATTTTTAACATTTAACATTTATTAAACACAACTCTTTCTCAGATTCTGTGCTAGGGGTTTTACATTCATTACTCTCATTTAATATTCAGAACAGTACAGTGAGGCATTTGTTGTAGTTAATTGCTAGTGATTGCCTTGTTGATTCCATGTTATATGCCACATAATGTCCATTTAGGTAATATCTGACTGCATATAGGTCCATGCCCACATAAGATTATAACACAGTTCAGAAATCCTCATCAGAGAATGGACATAGGGAACTCACATATCTCACGTCTGTTGTATACTAGGCAATTGTGTTGCCAGACATGTAATGGTTCAGTGTGTGTATAATATAACAAGTCTTGACCATCGTCATGAGCTCATATGCTACTGGCTTGTGCATGCACTGTACTGTACTGTACTTTCTATCCCTAAAGTTGACCACACAACAGTGACTGCTTCCCCTGCTGGGCAACAGCATGCAATCTCATGTCTCACATGATCTTGAGGGTCATAGTGCTCTTCCTCAGGTTTAATTTTCTTTCAAAAATATTTCCATGAAGTGCATTATGGCTTCCAAATGCAGAAGAACCAGTGCTAGTGAAAGCAGCAGCCAGAGCCAGAGGGGAAGGATCAGTTTGTAAATGAAACAAAAAAGGTGGATAATGAGTGCGTGCTATTGCTCACCATTTTGAATTTCTATGATAAATCATTCTTACTTCTCATATAATTGTTCCCACATAGTTATAAGCATTCTTCCTTTAGTTGTATCTGTTAAAAAGGAATTTTTAAAATTGTTTAAATCTTTATTGACTTAGTCCTTTTTATCATTTTTTGGAGGGCTCTTAAAACTCTTATAAAAATCCATTCATTGTGTCAAGTGCATTTATACATATGTTGCCATCAACCTTTTCAAAACTTTATGTTTCTATTTGAGCCCTTGGGAGCAGTTCCTCATATTTTTTCTCCCTCTCCTACCTTCCCATCCTCATGTTAGCATTATTATTTCATATTTTACACTATCCACTGTCTCCCTTCACCCATGTTTCTGTTGTTCATCATCCTGTGAGTGTGTGTGCATGTGTGTGGGGGTGGGGGTGAGTTACACATTGATCATTGCATTACTTCCCCCCTCTCTGCCTGCATTCCCCCTATCCTTACGGTATTGCTACTCCCATTATTGTTCCTGAGGGGTTTATCTGTCTTGGATTCCATGTGTCAAGAGTTCTTAGCTGTACCAGTGTACATGTTCTGGTACCCTACACAATTTGTAGGGTAGAACTGAAATCATGATAGTGGTGGGGGGGCATGAAGAAAGGAAGCATTAAAGAACTGAGGAATGTCATATATTTCCTCAGTGCTATACTGCACCCTGGCTGGCTGCTCCCTTCCCTGTGACTCTTCTGTGAGGGGATGTCCTATTGTCTATAGATGGGCTTTGGGTTTCTACTATGCACCCCCCCCGCCCCGCCCATTCACATTGATACAATTGTTTGTGTTGGGTCTTCTGATGCTGGATACCTGATCCTGTGGACACCTCATGATCACACAGGCTAATGTGCTTCTTCCACGTGGGCTTTGTTGTTTCCCAGCTAAATGACTGCTTCAAGCCTTTAAGATCCCAGGCAGTATAACTTTTGATAGCTGGGCACCATCAGTTTTCTTCACCACAATTGCTTATGTACCCATTCCATCTTCAGTAATTGTGTAGCATGATGAGCATCACAGAATGCTGGGTTATTAGATCAAAGCATTCTTGCATTGATGGAGTACTTGAGAAGAGGCCCAATGTCCATCTGTTACCTTAATACTTAATATATTCTCAAATATAAGCAGACTAGAATAGCAGCAGAAGCACATAATTTTACCACGAAAACATTAAAAATGTGCTAAAAAACTCGGCTTATACACAAGTTTATACAGTACATAGATCTATGTCCCTATTGCTATATACATATGTATACATATTTATTTACATGTGTGTATGCCTGTTTACCTCTATAAATGTCCTTTGCCTGCCAGGTTTTTCCTCTATTTCCAAATAGAAACTTTCTTGATATTGTTTCTGTAACAGAAACACCTGATGGCCACAGGCACTGAACACACAGGAGGTAACAATGGCATTATCACACCACACCTTTGAGAACTGAATCAAGTCCAGACTTCATTCCGCTAAAGTTAGCCAAAACCACTCTTGCCATGACACTGAAGCTCTCTCACAGGATCCCATAAGGCAAGTGAAAACGGTCTGTGATCCTAAAGGCCAACTTCATCTCAGTCACCCAAGATTTCTTTGAGTTTCAGAAAAACACAATGGCTTTGAGAGTCCACACTTACAACGAGGGACTGATTTTAATAATAATGAGATTACTGCAGATGAAAATCCCATTCAAAAATCTCACAGGCATTTTACGCAGTCCTGTGTCCCCTCAAGTAATTTTTTTGGGGGGGGCATCACTGCCCTCTGGAGCATCCCCTCAATTTCACAGAAAGCTGTCTGCATACCTTTCTTTACACCTCCTACCTAACCAGTGTAGCTACAATTTTGTCATCTTTTCTATGCGCTCTCAGGATACTCTTGAGCCAGAGGGCCAGGGCCCAGGCTATGACACCACAAGACATGACCTTACCCCGGAAGGGAATTTTCACTCATGACCCACTCCTCCCTCCAACATTTCTTCTACTCCTCAGTGCGCAGCATGCTTCTAGATCCTGGGGATAAGCCAAGTGTCAGAAAAAAAAAATCTCTGCTCCCTGCCCCTTAAATGATGCGAGGCATTGGAAAGTGAGCATACAGATTATAAACAAATTCATATTAGAATCCCACAAAACTAAGCACTATGAACAAAGGTCGGAAAGGCAGACCCAGAAACAAGACAACAGAGATAGGCCATCCAGTCATCAGGCCACCCTTCGGGGCGATGGCTTGCCTGTGCAGTCCCAGGGCTCACGCAGGCGGTTCCCACTCTACCCAGATGGCCGATATGGGACGCTGCAGCGCCCTGAGACTCCCTGTGCGTCCCCGCGCCCCTCAGTGTGGTAGAAGCTTCGGGGCCAGCATGCGGAACCACCTGCCGGCGTCGCCGGGGGGCCGGGCCGCCCAAGGTAACAGCACAGGGCGGGCACCCTTCCCAGGAGCCTGGCTAACTTTCCCGGGTCTGTCACAGCGAGGGGCCCGTCCAGAGCGCCCCCAAGGCCTGGGAGATCAGCAGGGCCGCTGTGGCTCTGCCCTCCTGACAGGGAGGTGCCACCCTGCCGGCGCCCACCCTCGCCCACCCAGGCAGAGCAGGATGCCACAGCGAGCCCCACCGCCCGTCGGGGGCGTGCATCTCTGGGCGCAAGCACCCCCAGCTTGGGGAAGTGCTGCCGAAAGTTTGGGGGCAGCGCTGTGCCTTCCCCGGGAGCGGCGGCCGCCAGCGGGCGGCTAGCTCCCGCGCCAACCTCGGCGGCCCTCGCGGAGCCCTGGCCACTGCAGGGGGCGGGCGGCTTGCCTGCCGAGCGGAGCGGAGCCGGGCCGGACCGGGCCGGGCCGAGGCGGCGCGCGGGACACCGGGCGGGCGGGAGCGCCCGGGCCCGCGGGGCTGGAGCGAGCGGCGGGCGCAGGCCGGGCGGGAGCGCGGCGGGGCCGGGGCCGGGGCCGGGGCCTGGGCGGACCCCGCGCCCCCTCACCTGTCGAGCCAGAAGGTCCAGGCGGAGTGCAGCGGGACCCCGCCCGGCTCGGGCCGCAGCGCCGACAGCTCCCGCAGGCCGAGCGGCGGCTCGGAAGCGGCGGCGGGGGGCCCTGGCGGCTCCGGGGCCCCGGCGAGGGGCGCGGCGACCGGGGGCAGCGCCATTTTCTCCGCCCCGCTTGCGACGAGGCTGGCGGACGCGCGGACGGACGGACGAGGGACGAGCGACAGCTGAGTCACCCTGGCCCCCGCCCCGCGCCGCCCCGCCCCGGGCCGCCCGGCCTGCGAGCCTCCCCGCGGGCCTCCCGGGTCACGGCGGCCGAGCGGAACGGGCCGCGCTGCCTCGCGAGTGCAGGCGGGACCTGGCGACACCGGCCGCCGGGGGGATGCGTTAGGGCCACCCAGGTCTGCGATGAGAGGCAGGTCACAGACAGACGGACGGACGGATGGGTCCCTGGACCAGGGGACGACGGCCTCTCAGCCTGACAGGGGAGGGGAGGAGGGCGAGCTAGACATACCAGCAGTCTGCGGATGGCTGGGCGCGCTGGCAGATGGCTGGAGGAGAGAAGGATGAATAGATGTGTGGAAGGGCAGATGGAAGCACAGTTGGATGTACCAGAGACATGGTGAGGGGAGGCGCTGGCCAAATGGGCTCACTTGGAGCGGAATGCCCAGGACTGCAGGGAAACGGCCAGAGGGAAGAAGTGGACGGACGGAGGACACTTGAAATGGGCCACAAAGTGGCCGAGGTCAGCTTGGCATTCCCCATGGTGAGAGCCCATTTCCTAATCCACCTGAGTTGAAAGAACCCTTTCCACCCTCTCTAGGGCTGCTTTATCTCCCCCCACTCACTCTGCCCCATGAGCAACCTGACCTGGCTCCCAGTGTGCCCAACTCCAAAGGAGGGCTCCCAGATTCCCCAAAATTCTCCAGGCCTGCCCTCACAGCACAGGTAAGGAAGAAGGAGGACACACAGCAGGCTTCAGCCTGGAACACAGGGCCTTCTGCCCAGGATTCTCTGTACACTTCATGACTTCTCTCACTTTAATGTTCCAGAGTCCAGAATAAGGGAAGGCACCAGATCACAGTGCCCCACTGGTAAAAGTCCCTGCCATGACAGACTTTTTCAGAGGGCCAACAGAAGGTGCGTGAGGGCTATGGACACACAGCTCACACATACTGACACATGCACAGACCTCTTTAGTTTCGCCTGCATGTCTGCAAAGTCCCTCTCTGGTGTTTTACAGTGCAGTCCTTTGTCCCAACAGATTCCCTGCCTGGCCTTGTGGGTGTTCTGCTTAATTTGAGCACTCACAGAGAAGGAGTAGAAAGTGAAGCTACGAAACAAGATAAGTGCAGGGACTTTTCTACTGTGCCCATAATCTACCTAAGTTCCCAAGCAGGTGTCCACCCTAAAAAAATGTTCAAGTTCAAATAAAATAGCAAGGCAAACAGGACTCTTGCTTCAAATATCATTTCTGTATAATTTAAGAAACTGAAAACAGTAACATATTTTAGAAAGTCTCCTGGTTTTGTTTTTTAAATAACTGAGGATCTGATAATGCTGATCTTTGGGGTTCTTTTGCACCTTTTGGACCTTTTGGATGAGTTGTTTTTATCTTGTGATTTAGTTTTTACTGGTTCTCAATAAAATACATCGATTGTGTTGCTTATGGCTTTCTGAACACTTTACTTCAGTGATTCTTCATAATAATCTAAAGAAGAGGCTGAACCCTGGTGGTGTAGTGGGAGTGCAGCCCACTGGCTTGGCGGTTCAAATCCAGCAGCAGCTCTCCAGGAGCAAGATTGGGCCTCCCACTCCTACCAGAGGGCAGTGATGCCAAAAAAGTTTTTTTTAAATATCTAAAAAAGAAGATACTACCATTAACCCATTTTATAGATGAGGCATGGACAAGTAAGGTAATTACCCCCGTATCACACAGCTAGAAATTTTTAGACTGTTACTCAGACCTTCAGAGTCTAAGTCTTCAAATGCCAGGTTCTACTGACTCCCATGAGCAGGTTCACATGGTACCAAGGGAGATATTGAGTCATGTCTCCCTCCCACTTCCTGCCCAGAAGAAACTATGGTTAACAGTTTCCTTCCAGGGAAAAGTTACTAAAAATGAGCAGGTATATCTAATATATAGACGGTTTATAAATAGTCAATGATCATAGAAGCAGCAGTCACGAGAGCAAATGAGGTATTGCACTGGATAAATCTGCTGCACGAGGACCTCTTTAAAGTGTGGAGAAGCCAGAACGTTACTTTGAGTAATGACGTGTACCTGACCCAAGTCACCTCGCGTGCCTGTGAAAGTTTGACAGTAAATAAGGAAGAGCAGAGAAAAACCAATACATTTGAACTATGGTGCTGGTGAAGAAGGGGGAAAGTGCCATGAACTGCCAAAAGAACAACTGATCTGTCTCAGGAGAAGTATGACCAGAATGCTCCTTAGAGGCAAAGATGTTGCGACTTTGTCTCACATACATTGGACAGGTTATCAGAAGAGACTGGTTCCTGAAGAAGGGCCCCATGCTTGGTAAAGAGGAGGGGCAATGGAAATGGGCATCCCTCCCTCAGCCTGACTGACATGGGAGCTCCTGCCTCAGCATGCTCACACCTACAACCACTATGAAGGTGGCAGAGGAGCGCAGTGTTTCATTCTCTTGCACATGGAGTAGCTATGAGACAGCACCTAACAACAATGACATCTTTTAGAACAAAAAATAGAGGCATTTTTTACCATCCCTGTCCCTTATTTTTTTCTTCGTATTATATCTTGAAGATCTTTTTCATATGAAAACATATAAATTCATGTTATTTCCAATATGGCGATGTATCCATTGCAGAGTAGGCACGTAACTGAATTCAGTCATTGTCAAAATTTATGTGGCTTCTGGTAATTATTTTAAAATAATGCTAACACAAGAACTTTTAAGTTTATATCTTAGCTCATCTACACAAATCTTTCCTGAATAAGTGTAGACAAACAGAAATGTTGGCTGCTTATAACAAACTTGATACACATGCCAAACTTCTCTTTAGCTCATTCACATGAATTCACATATAATTGACTTATAAATAATGGTTGATTCTAAAACTTTATATTTACTCTTTACAAAATTCAACAACATTGGTAAATGGGCATTTTTTTGCATTCTAGTGCTCAGAACCAGTCAAATCATCACACTTAGCTTCTTACTAATGTCCTTTAATACTGTGCTCAATAAGAAAGGGTCATTTACATTTTAACTTGAAGATTTTGTAGAAAATAAATACTGCAATCACAAAAAAATGCCATTTAGAATTAGAATAGCCAGGCTCATTTTCTTTATCAGATAAAACCTCCCTCTCTTTTGCCCTGCCTTCCTCGATGCTCACAGTCCCATTTGAAGCTGAATGGCACCATTGATATTAACCACCAACGATGAAGGACCATCACGATTTCTACATCGCCCCTATAGGAGTTATTTTAAGATGGTGTGATGACCACTGCCTTGTATTTGGAAGTCCGCTATCGATCTTTGATAGCCTGATTTTGCATGTGTATTTTACACTATAAATCACTCAAATCTGTTTTGGAATTCTTAAGACTATTCCAGTGCCATCATGTTGAATCTGACTCACAGTGACCCTACGGGATAGAGGAGACCTTATTCACAGCCTTTTGGGAGCAGAATGCCCATTTTTCTCCATCAGAGTGACTACTGGGTTCTAACTGGCTCTTCCAGTGAGTAGCTGGGCACTTTAACCACTGCACTACCATGGCTCCTTGTTTTGGATGTAGTTGGGCATATATAGAAATAGAATGTATATGGCCTTAGGACTAATAAAGGGGGCCGGACAACAGGGTTTAAGGAAAGACCACAAGAGAACAGTGAGCACAAGAGTCTCTGTCCTGTGTGAGGCTTGCAAGAGGCTTTGCTTTTCTTAACTGCTCTTCAGAATCAGTGCTAGAAGACGATGCATTAGGCAATCTTTTGTCTTCCCCATTTGCAAGTGCATAGTGGGGCGAGCCCTGGGGCCAAGAGGGCGAACATCTAGACAGCCATGAAGAAATTGAGGCCCAGACAAATGAGGTGACTTACCCGAGGCCACAGCTCTGGGAAATGACACGGGGGATGAGCACTTGGGAAGCTTGGGATCCAGGCCAATGTGCTCTCCCACTGCAGAACACACAATGGAGGCAACTTGGGGTGGCAGGAGGATGGAACAGAAGGTAACCCTACAGCCCCTAGCAACAAAAACAACAAAAAGGACTTGAGGCACTTATAAATAATTAAGCAATTAGCTGTAGTGCCTACTCCCCTCCCCTCCAGCATCCAGTCACCAAGGCAACTTGGGCAGGGTGCCTTCTGGTTGCCTGGTAACAGTGTGGTCTTCTCCCCTGACAGCTACTCTGGAATCACAGGATTTGAGAACCCAAAAAGAGCCTTAGACCGGACCGCGATTCCAACACCTTCATTTTCCAAATAGAGGCAACAAATGGAGGCCCAGAGAAGCAAAGTATCCTGCCCAAGGTCACACAGCGACTCAGAGACACAGATTCCCTTTCCAGTTGCTTTCCTGTGTGTACTGGGGCTGTCTCGGAAAGTCTGTACCTGGAGGAGAGGAGGAAATTTCCCCAGTTCCTCGATGGATGAGGGAGTGAGCAGGAGCAAGCTAGCAAGCAAGAGATAGGGACCTTGAGCTCTCATATGCAATTAACAGGAGCTGGTTAATCCCATCAGCCCAACTTGCATCATCACTATGGCAACATGGGTGAGGCAGATACGGGTTGCTTAGTAACAAGTGGTCTCTGTTCTTCCACTCACATCATGCTCCCCAGGAAGTCACAGAGGCAGAAGAATGTTCTAGTTGGAAGGGAAGGCAGAGATAACTCAATCCTTTCTTTGACTAGTAAGGACACAGAGGTAAAAGACACTGACATCAAATTTTTACAGAGTTAGTTAGGAGCAAGAACTCATTGTTTGCTAACCTTTCTTGAATTCGTTCTATTTATTGTCATAGGTGTGGCATCATGCATAGGGAGTGTTCACACAATCAAGTAGAAACATGGGGGAACAATGTCTATCAATCCCATGGTGAAACTCTATCCTTTGTCCAACAAAGGAACAAAGCGACACAAGCCCTGGCATAATAGGTATACACAGGAGGTACTGTGAACAGTAGTTAAATACTCAAAAAAAAAAAACACTCCAAGACTTATTATCATAGAATTGACTCCAATTCATAGTGATCTTACAGGGGTTCTACAGAGTAGAACTCTTCGGAATCAAGACTATAATACTTTACAAGAACAGAAAGTGTCATCTCCCAAACGACGAGTGGTTTCAAATTGCTGACCTTCTGGTTAGCAGCGCAACATGTAACACATTATGTGACTAAGGTTCCTTGTAGTTAAATACAAGGTCTGCAAAATCAGAAAACTCGAGCCCCAAATCCAGCTTTCTACAGTCCTGCACAGCTACTTAGCCTCTCTGCACCTCACTCTCCACATTTGTAGAACTAAGTGAGAAAATGAATATCAAGTGACTGGTATACAGTAAAGACGCAATAGATGTTAGGCATTTATTACTCTATTTACTAAGTATGAGGAGTACTCTCCGAAAATGGAAAAAGCTTAGGCAGAGCTTTCATAATACACATTTCTTCCCACTAGGCTAACATGCAGCAACTCACTCCGAGTTAGTGAACCCAGTGGCGTTGCCTAAGAAGGTTCTCTCTGGTCACTGATTTTTTTTCATAAAAGTATTTTCGCTCAAACTTCACTTTTTTGTGATGGCATATTTAAGAGAACAACGTGTTGCTGTGAAAGTGTGTTTCCTGCTTGGAAAAAATGATAAGAAACTGGTGTGGTGTTGAACACAGGTTACAAAGACAGCGCTATGGGGGGGGGGGGAGAGAATCAAGTGTATGAGTGGTTTTCTTATTTCAAAAAGAATGAAATGTCGATTGATGACAAATCTTATTCTTGGTATCTGTTAACTTCCTGAATGGATGAAAATGTTGACATGTTGTGCACTTGGAGTTTGTTTCACTGTGTTAGACTGTTAATCAAGCTTTCTATTTAGAGATTTTGAAGATTGCATAACAGAGGGTGACAAAAAAGGTCTAATTTGTAGCTGACAGGGAATGGTTTTGCCACCATGACAATGCACATGCTCACATAGCCATCTCAGCGCACCAGTTTTGGACATAAAATAGCATGCCTCTCTTGCCCCATACAACTGATTCACCTGACCTCACTCCAGACAACTTCTTTTTGTTTCCAAGAATGAAGAGGAACATGAAAGGACAGTGATTTGATGAAGTAGAGGAGGTGAAGAAACAAATAAGGGAGGTGCTGTCAGTCATCCAAACAAATGAGTTTGGAAAATGTTTCCAAGAATGGAATTGCAGATTTGACAAATGTATTAAGTGTGATGGAGAGTGCTCTGTTGGTGAGAAGGTGCTTTTGTTTAAAAAAATTAAATACATACCTTGTATTGGGAAAAAAATTCCATTTTTGGTGGGGTACTGCTGTGTGTGTGTGTGTGTGTGTGTGTGTGTGTGTGAGAGAGAGAGAGAGAGAGAGAGAGAGAAAGGTTTGTTGACTGGGAAAAGGAATCACTGGCCATAGGCTTGATTTACACTGTTGGGCTTCTCTAAAGTAGAGAAGTTTCCTGTTTACAGGGTGTGATGCTACAAGTTATACAGACTATGTGGGAACTCTGTCCTCTCCCCTCCCTTAAGATGCTCTGATGAAAATCGAAGACAGTAGCTGTTAGGTGGCAGACATCACCCCCTGCAAACAGGTCTGGGGAGCCACAAGACTGGTGCACAGATCAGGGCAGAAGAAACTTTAGCAAAGGCAGTTGTAGCCACAGGTGAGTGCTAGGATCATAGCTTGTAAAAATAGACGCTTAAGTATTGTCATTGAGTTCACAGCGACTCAAATGGACCCGAATGGCCTTGTAGAACTGCCACTGAGCTTTTTCAAGACTACCAGCCCCATCTTTCTCACAGGGGACGGCTGGTGGTTTCAAACTGCTGACTTGGCAGCCCACATGAAACCTCTATGCCACCAGGCCTCCAGGTTTAAAGACAGAGACTCTTGCTTTGCAGTGAGAGGAATCCCGGCTTGGCCAGGATCCTGCCACAGATCAAGGATGTGATTTGTGCTAAGTTGTTCCCCTGGCTCAGCTTCAGTCTCCCAACTGGCATGGGAAAGGATGGCAAGAGAGTCTCCAGGGCTGTTCTGAGGTGTGAATGGGAACCTCTTGAACACAGCTTCTAAGCCAGCGGTTTTCAACCTGGGGGTTGCAACCCTTTTGGGGGTTGAACGACCCTTTCACAGGAGTCACCCGATTCATAACAGTAACAAAATTACAGTTATGAAGTAGTAACACAAACAATTTTACAGTTGGGGGGTTACCACAACATGAAGAGCTGTATTAAAGGGTAACGGCATTAGGAAGGTTGAGAATCACTGTTCTAAGCTAGGGAAACTCAAAATCCATTGCCGACAGATGTCTCTGACACAGTGATATCACAGGCCTGGGGAGAACCGCCCTGTAGTGTTACAAAAGCGGTAAATCTTTGCAGGAGCAAGAACACCACATCTTTTCTCCATGGAGAAACTGGAACTAGGTTAGAACCATTGCCCTTCTGGTTAGCAGTCAAGCATTTTAACTACTGTGCTACCAAACCAAAAAGCAAATACACAGACCGATAAGGAAAAAGTTCTCATTTCAGAAGAACCGGACTTTAATGCTTCCCAAGGCCGCGGGTGGGAGAGGGAAGTGGAAGGCCTCGGCCAGAGCGGAGTGCAAACTGCACTCAAGTGCCACAGGGGGCTCCTCCAGGCCCTCCATGTGGCTCTGAAGTAAAATTGAAAAAATCTGAAGGATTTGACTCAGGCAGTGGCAATTTCATTTGTTTATCAAAATATATCTATGGCTCACACACATTTTTAAATTGCTGTGAGGAACAGGGTCGGCTCATCTGTCTCAAAAGTTTGAAGCCTCCTGGGCTAGAGAGTAGGCAGCTGTTCTGCAAAGGGAGTGAGGTAACAACAACCAAAAAGTTGGGGGGGGGGGCCGGGATTGAGCAACCATGGGAGGTTCCAAAAATTGTCTAAGTGCTGATCTGATATGCAGCCACCCGAATGAAACCCACAATCACTGAGTTGTTTCTCATGCAGGCTTTCCCAGACACGGGAGCACACAGCCTCATCTGTAGAGAGACACTGCTAAGTTTGCAGTTAGCAGCCTGATACCTCACCCACAAAACCACCAGCATTCCAGAAAAAGCTCACCAAATGATAAATATACCAGAATCGAAACGATCTCTGAAAGTCTTGTTTAGAGGTACCAAAGGGAGTAGGGAGGGAGAAAAATGACTTCTGTTGCACATTGTCAATGAGGAGCTGGAGGTCCTCTTGGTCACGGAACTGAGAAAATGTGGCTGGGAGGCTTTGTTATCCATTCCCCAATCCACCCACCCAGCTCGTCACCCAGAACCACCCACCCATCCATCTGTCCATCCATGCATCCCCAGAGTCCTTCTTTACTTCTTTCTGAACGCTTTGCATTGGGCTTCATCCTGGTTTATTCCCATTGGGGCTGCTCCCCACTAGTTCCCCAACTTGCAGCCAGGTGTGCTGTGGAAAGCCTTGATGCTCTCTTAACTAGCCCCCTGCTTCTCATACCTGCCTGTCCAATCCTCTGACATACCTACAGTAGTCTGTGCATGGTCCACAAATGCCAACTGATCGTGCTGCAGCACTTCACCAAGTGCTCTGACAATGTTCCCTGAGTGTTTATTCTGCATCTTTCCCTGCCCCAGGACTAGCTAATCATCATAGCTGATGTTCCTTCTTAAATCATATTTTCAACACTGCACATCTCTTGCAGTGTTGGTTTCTCAGAGTCCAGGGATGCTTCCACTAGTGGTGAAAACTGAATGTGTCCAGCTACTAACCAAAAGATTGGAGGTCAAGTCTACTCAGAGAAACCCTGAAAGAAAGGCCTGACACAAACCTGCACAGAAACTAACAGAAAGAATAGTGTCTGGGGTCTAAAGACTTGTCTTAAAACAAAGAGCCAAATAAGTGAGGAGTCAGGTCCACATAGAAGAAGCACACCACCCTGTGCGGTCCAAGGAAAGTAAACAACAAAATCCAAATCTGAAGGGAGGAGTCGTATCAGAACTTAAATTGTGAATGCCTGGATTGCAGTAGGCTCTGGAAGACAGTGGATGCCCCATACCCACTTGTATGAAGCCCCTGTTGAATCTCCGTGACTAGCTTTGCTATCAGACAGAGAGCACTGTAAAGTTGATTATGGCAGATGTAGTTAGGTTAAAATGTAATACCTTATCATTTTATGTCCCCTTTGACTCATTTTAAAGTTGTTTCAGTTTTTAGTATTTTCTGCTTTTGTTAATTTTTCTTTTTTGGGGGGGGGGCATTATTGCCCTCTGGTGGGAGTGGGAGGCCCAGCCTTGCTCCTGGAGAATTGCTGCTGGATTCAAACCGCCAAGCCAGTGTGCCACAGTCTCGCACACAACCACTATGCCACTAAGGCTCAGCCCTCTGCTTTTTTTTCTGACTGAAGTTCTCCTATTTTGTTTTTTTGTTTGTTTGTTTCTTATTTGTATTGTGTATAATTTTCTGTAGGTGATATCCAGGATAGGCAAACCTATAAAGATAGGAACTGGGTTACTATATATACTTGAGTATACGCCGACCTGAATATTAGCTGAGACACCTAATTTCACCATAAAACTGCATTGAAAAATGTGCTGAAGACTCAGGTTATACGCGAGTATATACAGTAACACCGAGGGACATGTCAGGGGACAATGGGGGAGCACTACAAAGAGTGTGAAAAGAGGACAATGCTCTGGAATTGATTGTGGGGATGGCTACAAATTCACAACCTTTTCTTAATATGAGTGAACCATTAAATTGTCTATGTGAATTACACACATGGTTTTGTTTTGTTGTTTAAATCAGCCACTAGAACCCCTAAGGAAAACATTTCTATTCTGACAACTACGAGGGTCGCTGTGAGTTGTAATCACTCAACAGCAGTTGCTCTCAGCACATGGCCTTACCCTGATGGAACCAGGCTTCTGAAGCTGGAGAAGCTACATGGAGTGCCCTGTCAGCACTGAGTTGCTTCTACCACCACTGGATGCTATTGATGGACCCTGAACCCTGGAAGCAAGGAGCCATGGGAAGAACCTAGCCAGCGCCAGGATTCTGCACCCACTGGCTTGTGACTTTGTGAGTCAGAAGGAGACTTTATAGACTGATATCAGGCATATGGGCTAATATCGGACTAACGACTTTGAACTGGACTGGGCTGGGATGCTCTCTCAATGTTGCATTCCTCTTGTATATAAACCTTTCTTTTATATCCATATGCATATCTATGAGTTTGTTTCTCTAGTCTATTCGGGCTAAAACAGAAGCTTTTTACAGAAGTACAAAACCTTGCTTTTCTCCCAGAGTGGCTGCTGGGTTCCAAGTGTTGACCTTGTGGTTAGCAGCCGAACTTGAAATCCATTTTCCCACCAAGGCACCTTATTCTGCCTCGTGGGGATCCCATAAAGGATTTCTGAGATGATAAATCTTTACAGGAGCAGACAGCTTCAAGTTCCTCTCATAGTTAGCAACTCAATGCCTAACCCACAGCACCTATGGAATCCCTTATACATTTAAATGCATATTACATATATGCACTTGGAAATTTTATACAATGTGTAAACGTGTGTGTGCTTTCCCTCCTAATCTATTTGCCCTTGGTGAGTACTGAGTTCTGCCACAATCTGAACTGCCAAGGGCTGTCCTAGGACCCCTTTCTCCCCCAGAGTGTTGCCACTTCACAGGAGTGGCTGGCGCAGGCATTGTTCAATAAGCTGCACTGAATTCCTGGTTCATCTCTTCCCCACTTTGTGAATAAACCATGTGCAGCCACACCTCCAAGGTTTCTCCTTCTCTTCACTGACAAGTCATGTTGCTAGCCACCCTTCCAGGGCCAGGGCATTCTCCACCACAGGTCCTCTCCTAGTCCTGCCTTGTGCTAGTCTGGGTTGACTAGTTTGCTAGTCTGGATAGACTAGAAAAACAAATTCATAAACACACATATGTGAATTAAAAAGAGGTTTATATACAAGAGGAAATGGACATTGAGAAAACATTCCAGCCCAGTACAGATAAAGTCCACAAGTCTGTTACTAGCCCATACGTCCAAGAGCAATCTACAAAGTCCTCTTCAGACGCAGGAAACACATGCAATGATGCAGGAAGATCATGGGTCAGTGGGTAGAAAGTCATTGGATCCAGTGAAGGTGTTGGCATCTCAGCACTGGCAGTGGTCTCCATATGGCTACTTCAGCACCCAGGGCTTCATCAGGGTAGGTTCATTATGTGGCTTCTCCTCTGCAGTGTCTCAAGAAGTCAACCTTGTCAGTGGAGTGTCTCCAAGGGAGTGAGCAGAGAGATAGTGTCTTCTGCTTCCAAGAAGGAATGACCACATTTCCCAGAATTCTCAGGAGTAGGCCATGCCATACAAAGGTCTAATTGGCTATCTCCAGAATGGCAGTCAAGACTCTACCCCTACACTCCTAATCCTCAAATTGGCACCAGGTTAGGTGACTGCCACAACTACAGAAACAAATTCATAGAGACTCATATGTGTATAAGAGAAGGTTTTACATAAAGGGTAATTGTACATTAAGAAAGCATCCCAAGTGTAAATTCTTGTCAAGTTGCAAGATGGCCATGCCCAGAGGCTGATTGCTGCCTGACTCGGGGCAGGAAGCAAGATTGGCAGCTGTCGGCTCATTGTGGTGCTGGAAGGGGCCAGCCTGGAGACAGTCAAGGCAGGCCAGACGTATGAACTGCTCAACTGTGACAAGCACAAATCTATGCTGCTGAAGAACAGTCGGGACCTTGGAGAAGTAAGGCCAGACATAGCCCACAAGAGTTTACTGATGGACAGCCCCTGAACTGAGGTTTACACCCACACCCAGCAGAACGTGCTTATTGAAGTGAACCCTTAGATCCGAATCCTCAGAACCTTCGACTGTTTCTGTGGCCTCATGGTTCAGCTTTTACACAAACTCAGCATGCGAGCAGCTGATGGTCCTCAGAAGCTGTGGAAGGTAATTAAGAATTCCATGTCCGATCACTTCCCTGTTGGATGCATGAAAATCGATAACTCTTTTCCAGTCTGGTCCTTAGTGATGTGCAAGAGTTGGTGCCCAGCAGTGACCCTTTCGTCTTTGTGGTGGGGGCCTTTGCCGATGGCCAAGTCAATGTGGAATACACAGAGAAGATGGTGTCCATCAGCAGCTTCCCCCTTTCTGCTGCCCTCACCTGTGCAAAACTGACCACAGCCTTTGAGGAAGTGGGGGGCATCATCTGACAGGAGGCTCTTGGTTCCTCACACAGACTGCTGGCTTCCCTTGACTCTGGCTGAGCCAACAGCCGAGCTGACCTTCCTCCTTTGACACCTGGAGACTGGAAGCCAAAGCTGTATACTGGTCATTAGTCTGTCTTATAAACACAATTCTTTTGTTAAAAAAAGAAAGAAAGAGGCTGAGCCCTGGTGGCGTAAGTGGTTGAGTGTGGGACTGCAGCCTGCAGGCTTGGTGGTTCAAATCCAGCAACAGCTCTCAGGAGCCACACTGGGTAGCGCCCACGACCACCAGAGGCAGTGATGCCAAAAAAAAAAAAAAAAAAAGAAAAGAAAAGAAAGAAAGAAAGCATCCCAACCCAGTCCAGCCCAAGTCTACAGGTCTGATATTAGCCCATATGTCTGATACCAATCTATAAAGTCCTCTTCAGACTCAGGAAACACAATGATTCCAAGTCAAAGGTCAAATCACTAGTCAATCACAGGCCAATGGGTAGAAAGTTTTTGGATACAGTGGCGTTATAAGCATCTCAGCATTGGCAAGGGTCTCAACGTGGCTTCTCCGGCTTCAGAGGTCTGGTTGTATCAGGGTAGGTCCATGTGGCTTCTCCAGCTCAGGGCACTAGCACAGTTCCATGTGTCTTCTCAGTTGCAATGTCTCCCAGGGAGTCAGCCAAGAGAAGAAGGTGTCTCCAGCCTCCAGGAAGGAAAAACCAGATTTCCCAGAATTCTCAGGAGAAAGCCATGCCCACACAGAAGTCTCATTGGCAGAGTAGACTCCACCCCTTTCACTTTTATCTTCTAAACTGCCAAACTGACACCAGATTATGTAACTACCACATCTCCCTAAAGAACCTGGAGGCACCCACAGCTGACTAAGTGCCCAAACTGCCTTCTTCAGCAGGGCCCTGGCAGAAAGAATATTGGTAAGCAACTCTGATATTCCTTGACTAATAATAGTAAATGTTCCAATATTTTTTCAAAGACAGTAACTCTGTGACTAATATAAAGGATTCAGTGAAGGGACTTTGTTGTGGTCACATATTGTTTCACTGTAAGGGAGTAGGACACACAAAATGAATTCTGACTGCTGGGTATTTATTTATTTATTTATTTATCTTGCCAATACAATAAATATACTCTGCACATCGCTGGTCTTTATCCAAGAAGAGTTATGCACGCTCCTTGGGCTACCAGGCCTGTGGAAAATGGCTGGCAGACCTTGACTCATTTGTTAACAGTGAGGAAAGAAGGGACACCTCATGAGAATGTGACCATTGGAAAGTTTGGGACTCTGTATGGGTCCCCTGATTAGCAGCTGTGTGATCTGGGGTAAACCAACTGTGGCAGTCATCTGCTTATGTCAATTTTATGATTGAAATGTAGGGGTGGAGTCTAGTCTGTTAATCTGGAGATAGCCATTGAGTAGCCAATGAGGCCTCTGTGTAGGCATGGCTTTCTCCTGATACGTCTGAGAAATCTCGCGATATTTCCCTCGTGGAGATGAGAAGCTATCTCCCCAATTGTTGGGAGTGAGTCTCAGAGATGATTAATCACGGACAAGATGGCAGCGTCTGAGGAGCCGGAGAAGCCATACAGCTTTGCCTTGATGGAGCCAGACCTCTGAAGCTGGAGAGGCCACATGGGGACCCTTGCCAGTGATAAATTGCTTCTGCCACCATGTTTTTGATGGATCCTGAGCCCTGGAATTGAGGCGCCACGGGGAGACCCCTGCCAGCGCTGGGATTCTGCACCCACTGACCTGTGACTTCGTGATTCGGAAGGAGACGTTATAGACTGGTATCAGGCATATGGGCTAATATCAGACTTATGACTTTGAACTAGACTGGGTTGGGATGCTTTCTCAGTGTTCCATTCCTTTTGTATATAAACCTTTTTCTTATAGCCATATGTGTGTCTATAAAATTTGTTTCTCTAGTCTACCTGGACTAACACACCAGCCAAGCTCAGTGCTTCTCCCTTTGCTTAATCAGAAAATTAAGTCTGGTAATAACGCCTGCTTTGCAGCGCTGTCCAGAGGATCAAAGCAGGAATATTGGCAGAGCTCTATGTAAAGCAAGAAATGTCATGCAAATGCTGGTTGACCTCCCATCCCAGTTTTCCAGGGAATGCCCCTGTTAGAACAGTATGAAGTCCACGTCCTGGGGGAACTTCTGATCCCAGACAAGCTGGATTGGTGATCCTGTTCATCCGTTCAGAGCAAGTGTAGGGCAGACTGGAGCTCCAGCTGCTTCCTGCACCCACCACACAGCACTGGCCCAGCAAAGCCTCTAATCCTCATTTCACACTGACAATTGCTTGCATAGCGGGCTAAGTCAGTAGCAAGCTAGTCACTGCTTTACAAATAAGCAGCAGCTTTAGGGAGGGGATTTTGTCCTGAGCTTTCCTTTATGGCTCAGAAGTCACTTAGGGGAGCATTCTGCAGGCCAGAGCTCTGAGCACATGCTCAGTGTGGCCCAAAGCTTGATCTTTAAGCTCATGTAATCACATCATACTTTGGCATAGAAATGCCAAGACAGGAAATATAAACTCACTTAGCAAAAGGCAGGAGGTGATAAGTCAAGTTACACAACTATCCTCCCTGAAAAACAAGCCCTAATCCAGCGCTGTCTGGCTGTACTGACTAATGGCAGCCCCCTGTGTTGCTCAAGAGAAGTGCGTTTCATGGAGGTTCTTGACTATTATCTTTTTTTAATTAAATAATTTTGTTGAGGGCTCATTAACTCTTACCACAATCCACACATACATACATTACGTCAAGCTCTTTTGTACATCTGTTGCCATCATCGTTCTCAAAACACTTGCTTTCTACTTGAACCCCTGGTATCCACTCCTCATTTGTCCGCTTCCCTCCCATGAACCCCTCATAATTTATAAATTACTATTATTTTGTTAAATCTTACACCATCTGATGTTTCCCTTCACCTACTTCTCCACTGTCCATCCCTCAGGGAGGAGGTTATATGTAGATTCTTGCAATCCGTTCTCTCTCTCTACTCCACTTTCCTCCACCCTTCCATCGTTGCCCTTCTCACCACTGGTCCTGAGGGGTTTTCTGGCTTGAATTCCCTATGTTTCTACTTCCTGTCTGTATCAGTGTACATCCTCCGATCTAGCCAGATTTTTGTAAGGTAGATTTGGGAGCATGATAGTGGGGCGGTAGGGTGTGGGGGGATGATTTAAAAACTAGAGTCTGGGGCCTTAAAGGCTTGAAGGTAAACAAGCAACTATCTAGTTGATAAACAACAAAGTCCACATAGAAGAAGTACACCAGCCCGTCCTGGTACAATCACTATAGAAAAGTGGTGCATAAGCAAAAGTGGTTAAGAAAGCTGATAGCGTCCAGCTATCAAGGGATATAGAGTTTGGGCCCTTAAAGACTTGAAGATAAACAAGTGACCATCTAGTTCAGAAGCAACAAAGCCCACATGGAAGAAGCACAGCAGCCTGGGTGATCATGAGGGGATCAGCTACCAGGCATCAAAGAACAAAAAATCTTATCATGGTGCATGAGGGGGAGTGCAGAGTGGGGACCCAAAGCCCATCTGTGGGCAACTGGACACCCCTCATAGAAGGGGAGGGGAGAGGAGGGGATGAGGCAGTCAGGGTGCAGTGTACATCCAACGTTCCTTCAGTTCTTAAATGGATATCATCTTTAAGGAACAAGATCACCTGGTCTTTCTTTTGTGGTGCCACTGGCCAGGCTTGATCGGCCAACTTTTAGGGTAACAGTTGACTGCAGGGCATTTGTAGCATGCATGGACCAGGGTAAACTCCATAAACATGGAGTGTCTTCCTGTCACTTTGTATGGAGTGTTTTCCTGTCACCATGAGCCAGGGGTCCTCCTCTCCAGCATGGGTCTAAGATCTGTGAGGGTAGGGAGCTTATTTTTGTAGTCCACACGGAACTTGACAAAGTACTGTTCATGGAGTGGGTGACTCACCAGATACCTAATGAGTTATTCCCGTTCTAGGATTAAAATATTCACTAAAGTATCTAGTGAAATTTTTTGTAAGTCACATACTTCTTAAGGAATGAGTCCTCTAAAATTTAAGAAGCAAAAATAAATGGACAGGAATTAGAAAAGGAAAATAAACAGGTTTTTGAAATGAAGCCACATTTTTTTTCTACCCCAAATTATAATTGATCAAATTTTCAGGACTAAAACCACTGTGCAAAGTGCTATATTAAGAGCTACACAGGGATTTCAAACAGGAAACCTCTGCAGTTACATAATCTTTTTCCTCTTTGTCCCATCAGCAGGAAATCAGGAATTGAGCTCCTTTCTTATTTATTGTCATTTGTTACGTAGTATTATATGCATAATGATAAGTGGCATACTTTGATACTTCTTGATAAATATTCTTTAGGCCTTGTGGTAAGATAGCTTAACTTTTACCTCTTCTACTACCCTGTTTATGGCAGAATGCAGTCTTGACTGGAGCTCATCAGAGCTGGGGTGGCTCAGTGATAGAATGCTCTCTACTTCATGTAAGACAAGAGTTCAGTGCACCTCTTGCATAGCTACCTCTTACGGAGGCTACATGTTGCAAAGACATTGAACAGGTTTGAGCCACGTTTCCAGAATAACAGGAAGAAAAATATGAAGATCTAATTCTAAAAACTAGGCAATGAAAATGCCGTGGATGACAAAGATTCTACCCTGTTGTCCAGAGTCCATATGAATTGGAGGCCACCTTGACAACATGATGATACACAGGGCACCCCTAGGTCATGTTGTATGCAGTGTTTTCCTGTCACTAGTATTTACTATGGTTCACAATGATCTTGGAGGAGACCAAGTATCACTTTTGACCTTTGAACAGCACCTGATTCCTCAGAACAATACTCTGGTCTCGTCTAGCAGTGGATGAGGTCTTATTATCCCTAAAATGCCCACGGGTGGTGCTGCCTTGCCTAATTGGACCAAAAGATACTTTGTTGCACAAAACAATTTCACCAATAAAAAATGCAGTACCATCTTTTTCATGGTTTGCAAAAGCATAGTTAATGGAGGCAAATCATTTCCTATAGTTTATTCTGAGGGAAAATCATTTTAAAAAGCCATACTCATTGGAAGAATAAAATATTTGACAAAAGAGCACAGACTACCCATAAAGCCACAATTAAAAATTAGCAATGATAAAATATGCTTAATGATGATAATATCCAGATGGAAATTAATATCTGAATTTGACCTGACATTGTACATCAGATCAAAGAACATCTAACAAGTTGTATTATCTCCGTTGATTTAATCTGACAGGAAAATATCAGAAAGTAATTACTACCCAGAAACATATCTTCATTTCCTATGCTTATTAGCATTTGGCCTGTGACTTACTCTCCTCTTATTTTGAAGGTAAATTTATCAATCAAAATGACTCTTAGGTTTCTAAGCCTCAGGAGTAGCCCATAGTGTGTGTGTGTGTGTGTGTGTGTGTGTGTGTGTGTGTGTGCGCGCGCACGCACACGCACACGCAGGGGAAGAACACTCTTGAGGTCAATTGGCATTAACAGTCCATAAAGACAAGGTTGTTTGAAGGGGCTTAAGATTTTTTGTGGCCACCCCCAGAAGACAGCACTGAAGCTACTGCTCAGGGAGAGGGACATGTCTGATCAGAACACACAGAACACACAGAAGTAAATGAAGGGGGAGGAAGAAAGAGTGGAGCACATCCTGGCCCAACAAGCCCCAAGGACGATATTCCTTGTCAGAGAAGTCAATGCACAGAAAGGACCATATGGCTGACCCCACTAAGAGATGCAACATTCCTCATTGACCCATAGCCAGTCCTACAGGGGACAACACTGGAGACACAGTGTGGGAATTGTGCCTGACATGATACCACTATATGGGCCAGGGTCGAACCAGGCAGCCACCTGGACCAGGCAGCCCCTTGTACCCCTTTTGTGTCAGCCCCACCAGAAAAGAGATGAATAGCCTGGTGAACTTTGTAAACCCTTCTTCTGGGACTTCATAGAGTTTATCTCCCTGAAGGGCACAGATCCTTCACAGAACTTATCTCTCAGGGCCGAGTCTGTACAGTCTCTTCCCTCAGTTCCCGGAGGCAGATCTGTGTTCACACAAACCATATCCTGACTCAGACCCTGCAACTGCAACATCAGAAAGCCTCATCCCCTTATTGGTACATACGCCCTTGGCTCAAGCCCTATATATGTCCCATGGCCCCAATACGGAGTGCAGTGCGGCTTCCCTGGCCTAACTCTTGGGCCATGGGACAGCCCAGGAACTCAAGATGCTCCTGTCTGTCTCTATCTCTGCTGTTCCTTCCCTTCCCCAAAGTCCTTCACTACTTCCAATAAAGCCTATCCTCTTCATCCCTAACTGAGCTCTGTCTCCTTCCTGCTGCGCTGTCTCAACCTCTCAACCAGCACAGGGAGGCAAAACACTAAGAGCCTGCAACAGAACAGCAAAGGGAACAGAGCAAGGAAATCCGGAGGGAATACCAAAAATAGACTTTGAGGCCAGGAGTGGCATCCCAATAGGAAAATACTCCTAAAGGTCAACAAACAGACCTTGAACTACTTACAGGAATTTTTGTGGTCATTGTTTTGTTGCTTTATTTTGCTCTGTTCTGTTTATGTGCATATGATTATCTCTGCAGGTCTATCTAGATAAGATAAGCAGGAGAAACAATCTGGAGGAGAAAACAGGACCAATGGTTCCAGGGGGACATGGGAGAGGTGAAGGTGGGGGAAAGGAAGTGGAGTTAACAAACCCAGTGATAAGGGAACAAGTGATCCAGAATCGATGCAAGGGTGGAAGAGGCCTGGTAGGGCTTGATTAAGGGCAATGTAACTGAGAGAAATTGCTGCAACCCAAATGAAGGCTGAGCATGATAGTGGAACAAGAGTAAAGTGACCAGATTTTAAGCAGGACACCATTGATTGGGGTGGGAGCGTAGTTCTTGATTAAAAATTTGGTCTATATGGAGCAACAAAAATTTTCATAGAATGCAAAAAATAGTATTGTAATATATTTATTTTAATTTTAAAATGCCATGGGATGTTGTTAAGTTGTTAAAAAGTGGGACGCCTGGTCATTTAAGACAAGAGGAAAGTAAAAGGAAATAGAGAAAATAACTAAGAGGCAAAGGGCATTGTAGAGGTCTAAATACAGGCATGTGCATATGTAACTATATTTATATATGAGGATGGGGAAATAGATTTATGTGCATAAATTTATAGGTTTAGTATTACGGTAGCAGATAGCATTGTGTGTCTACTCAAGTACTCGGTCAATGAAAGAACACAACTCAAGTACTCCTTCAATGCAAGAACACTATCAAGCTGGCATTCTATCATGCTCACTTCCCTGATATGATCATTGAAGAGAAAGCAGATGAATACACAGATATTATGAAGAAAGCTGATGGTGCCCAGCTATCAAGAGATATAGCCTCTGGGATCTTATAGGCTTGAGGATAAACAAGCAGCTATTTAGCTAGGAAGCAACAAAGCCCACATGGAAGAAGCACATCAGCCTGTGTGATCATAAGGTGTCAAAGGGATCAGGTAGCAGGTATCAAAAAACAAAAAAATCAAACCATCGTGAAAGAGGGGGAGTGCAGACGGGGGACACAAAGCCCATCTGTAGGTGAAGCGACATCCCCATACGAAAGGGTTTCAGGGAGATGATGAGCCAGTCAGGATACATTGTAGCAACAATGAAACATACAACTTTCCTCTAGTTCTTAAATGCTCCCTTCCCCCTGCCCCCGCCCCCCCACCCCCCCACTATCACAATCCCAATTTTACCTTACAAATCTGGCTAGACCAGAGGATGTACACTGGTACAGATAGGAACAGGGAATATAGGGCAGATGAACCCCACAAAACCAGTGGTGAGAATGGTGATACCCAAAAGGGGGAGAGAAGGTGGGGTAGAAAAGGGGAACTTATTACAAGGATCTACATATAGCCCCCTCCTTAGAAGACGGGTAACAGAAAAGTGGGTGAAGGGAGATGTCAGGCAGTATAAGATATGACAAAATAATAATAATTTATAAATTTTCAAGGGTTCATGAGGGAGTGGGGGTGGGGAGGGAAGGGAAAAAATGGGGAGCTGATACCAAGAGCTCAAGTAGAAAGCAAATGCTTTGAGAATATGCTTGACATATGATTAGATGTGTGGATTGTGAAGAGTTGTAGGAGCCCCCAATAAAATGATTTTTTAAAAAAGTTTGTGGCCAAATCCCATGACTTTTCAGTTCCATTTTCCCATGAATATTCAGAACAACCCAAATCCATCTGACCCATGTTGGGAATAGCAAATGGGGTCTTAAAAGCTTGTCTCTTAATATCCACAGAACAAAAAGTAAACCAACCAACTACCCACCACAGCCTTCAGTAGCCGGAGCCCAGAAAACCTAGAATCTGCATGAGTACCAGTGCTGACCTCTCCACTTGACTTCACATTAGAAATGATCTTGGACAGAGGAGTAAAAAGAGCCAGAGTGGAAGTCATAGTAACAGAGAAAACCATGATTTACTAATGTGAGAAGGACTGGTGGAACTCGTGAGACTATGGCCTTAGATACCCTTTAAACCTGAACTGAGCCCATGAGGAACAAACAACTATGTGAGATAAAGGGGCAACAGTGAATCCTGTGACCTCCCCAAATTCAGAGGGCTGGAAAGGGTAAGAATGATGGGTGAGTGGGAACAGGGAGGCCAGGGAGCAAGTGGGTAGCATACTGTTTCAGTGAGGGAATGCCTACTAATCGCCAGGGAGCAAGTGGGTAGCATACTGTTTCAGTGAGGGAATGCCTACTAATCGCTAAATGTGTAAGTGTTTGAATGGGAAAGTAACTTACTTTGTAAACTTTTCATATAAATGGTAATAAAATGTTGGAGTGTTTTAAAGACAGACTACATTTAAAAAATTATAAAAACCTAAGCTGGAACTAACTTAGTGGGATTAAAATATTGAAACCCTAGTGCTTGAACAAATCATTATTGAAAGAAAGAATTCACACACTTCTTTTACCAGGCAAGCTGGTAACTACAACTTGTTATGGAAACAGGATGTATTCAAATTATACAAGGGATGGCATTCTTTGTCTAACTAGGTGCTCAGCTCCTCTAAATGTGGGAAATTGTAACTGAAATCTTTTATATTTCTTTCAAATTAGCATTAAAAACAATCATTTCCTTTACTTTATATAAAACACAAACAGCTTCAGTCTCATAAAATGGAGAATTAAAATTACTTGCAAAAGAATTGATGCATAAATAAAAAGACATAAAATGAAAATGAATCCCATGACATAAATCTACAGACACACAATAAAGAGGTGGAAGAATGGAAATCAGATAATATAATACCTCCTCCACCTACAATGATATGCGTTTTCCTTGTCTCACATACTTTGGATATATTGTCAGAGGGGACCATTCCCTGGAAAAAGACATCATGCTTGGCAAAGCAGAGAGAGGGGCAGAGACAGAGGAGAACCTCAATGAGAGGCCTTGACATAGTGGCGGCAACAATGAACTCAACAGTTCGACCATCAGCTGAGAGGCTGGCACAGGACCCAATACAGCTTTGTTCTGTTTCCATGGGGACATGAAGATTTGGAGGCAACACAGGGCACCCAACACCCACAAACATTCCTCAAATGGCACAGTCATTAAGTTGACCCTAAGGATCAATTACAGGCAGCTCATTGTCCCCCTCCAGGACAGGGAAGATCTGCTCCACAGGATCTCTAAGTCGATCAATCTGTAGGGAACAGACTACCTCGCCTTCCTCACATGGATTGGACTAATATGTCCAAACTGCAAACCTTTGGTAAACAGCTGAGCACTTTAACCTCTGCACTGCCAGGGCTCCTCTCAATAGTTCTGACTCATGACAACCCTATAAGATAGGGTAAAACTGCCCTTGTGGGTTTCTAAGACTGTAATTCTTCAAGGAAATAAAAAACCTCAAATTTCCTCCTTGTGGGGAGCACCCAACTCATAACCATGGACGGCATCATCAGAGCTTCTTCACAACAGTGTTAGCGATGACAGTTTCAGAATAACCGAGGTCCAGCACAGTTTTCAGAAGCTCAGGTTACTTGATAGCAGGGCTAAGGTTATCACTACTGATCACAGCAGGGACCTTCATAGTCCACAGACCTCTATGACAGGAGGAGTGGCCTTGCTGTGTTGGGCAGGCACTTCCTGTTATCATTCGTGAACTCTGAGATCTATGGAACACAGTACTACTCTGACACATAGAGGGTTGCCATGAATTGAAATCAATTCAACAGCAACTGATTTTTTGGTTGGTACAGAGCAATTGACTTCAACTCACTCCTGGTCTTCTGGTGAATGTACTTGGTATGGCTCTTGAATCTTTGTAACTCCCACCAAATGACTATGTTGGAGCATGCAAATAAGCTGTGAGGGACTCTGAAAAGATTGGTCAGGTATAAAATAAGTCATCTCAAAAGAAGGGACTGGAGATTTCACTACCACCAAGAAAAAAGAGCTAAGAGCAAAGCATAGTCTTGCCCCTCTGAGATCCCTGCACAAGGAACCTCTTAGATTGAGGAGACGGAGAGATGTGTGATACTGAAGAAGCAGTAATGTGGCAAAGGAGTGGCGGCAACAGAGGCAGCAGAACCAACAGCAGGAGACAGAGCAGAGCAGTCTGCTTCCTTGCCCATAGGGCATGGAAAGCTGAATGCCTACAGGCAGGAGGCCTGCTTGCAATCTGTGGTGTTAGGTTTGCTAACCCAAGCAACTAGTGCCTTCATGCTGAGGCTTTTACTGGAATGGCATACTCTGAGCATTTATGACAGTGCTAAAGGACCTTGGTAATACTGCACACGTCAAAGGGCCAAGAGACAGAGAGAGTAAGAAAAGGAGGCTGTAAGTACAGCTGTGAAGAGGCCCTTCTGACCAGAAGAACTGTATCCTGAACATTTCTGATCCTCAATGTAACCTATCAACTTTCCTAATGAGTCCTATAATTTTGAGTATGGTCTGTGAGTTCTCTATGGTCACACAATGGACTGTAGAACCCAGTAGATAAGTAGAGTACTGTGGGAAGGATAAGTGATGTCAGAATAAGGTAAAGAAGTTGGAGGATGAAGGTATGACTGACTGTGCCACATAGGAATTCCCGTGAGCTGATGTCGAATTTGAATCTATTTCCCCTGGTTACTTCAGAGAAGGTCAGATACCCCTCCCTTGCTAGTTTCACACCCATGACCCTCTCCAAACTCAGCATAGAGGAAATGTCTGTACCCACATTGTGAGTGCGTGGGCTGAATAGTAAACTGTAAATTACACCCCTGGTAGAATCTCTGCTAAAATGACAGTAAGAGGTAGGTTCATAATGGCAGGAGTCTGAAAAAGCAAGTTATAACAGATGAGTGCTACTAATCACTTTGGGGGAGTAAAAGTGGATGAGCAGGTGGTATCTGCCTTAGAAGCGAGGAGACCAAGGAACTGGGAGAGGCTGGAACAGGAGAACAATTAGAAAAGCTAAAGAAAAAAATGAATACCAGATCCCTCTGATCCTTACACGGTGGTCAAGAGACTGCTGCTCTCCCTGACAGAAGAAAGAGTAGAACTAGAGCAGAGGATCTTCAACTCTTTACACAGAACCCAGGGGTCTCTGAACTTGAGTAGAGGGAGGATAGGTCAACAGTTTTACTCTCATTAATCTAACCACTAACTAAAATGTAGTGTTTCCCTCCTTTTTACATTTAGATGGGGTGTCCCTGGCTGATGGAAACAGCTAATGAGCTCAGCGGCTATATAAAAAACTGGAGGCACAAGTCCACCCAAAAAAGCCGCAGAAGAAAGGTTTGGTAATCAGCATTGAAAGTCTGACAAAGGCCAGTTCTATCTGGTGACATGGGGTAGGAAGTGGTGGTAGTGGGTGGTCATGAGTCAGAGTCGACTGGGAGGCAGTTTATTTTTCAGATAATAAGCCACAGCAGTAGTACTGGTCTCTTAGGATTTTATCATGAATTAATCACAGTATAGTTGTTACAGCTCTTGAAATACCACTTTACACTCCCCCAGATTACAGCATGACATTATCCAGCTATTTAATGTGCTAATCAATATATCACAAATTCATGAGTTTTTACAAAGAGACCTATAGCTGTATTGTAATCTATTTTTTTCTGTTGTATTCCTGTGTGGTTTACTCCTTTTAAAGCTCTGTTCTGCGATTCTGGTGTGCACTGCACACAAATGGTAAGAGTCCCAAACTTGAGTCTTTGGACCCAAGATCACTAGGCACAGTGAAGATAATTGTGAATGGCTGAAATCAGAAGGCTCTTCCTGTGTTAGTCAGGGTTCTCTAGAGAAACAAAACCAGAACACTTAAGAATAAATGTATACACACAAATATATATATACACACAGCACAAAGGAATATAACAGCTAATTCACACAGCAGTAGAGGGGACTCAGTTCAACTCATTTCTGTGGAACAGTTAATATACTGGGAATCCTTCAACTCATAAGGGCTGCCAGGTACAAGGTCAGGAAGAAGATAGGTGAGTCTTCCCTCCAGTAGTGGTGGCAGAACCACTCACAGGCAGCAACCAACTGAGCAGTCACCAAGAGTCAGCAGCTCAGTTGCTTAGGGAAGCAGACCCAGACAGGATATCGAGTCCAAGCAATGCAATACAACGGGATCCTCCAGTCTCAAGCTCAAGCGATGTACATACCACCAGCATGGAGAATAAGGTCTTGAATGGACCTCAAGCACTAGCGACACAATCCATGGGTTGGCTGTCCCACAGGTAGTATAGTTCACAAGTTGAGGTGGAAAACTAGCTAAATCAGCTGCATGCTGGTCAAATCACCAGACAGCAAGAGAAGCTACTTATCTCTTTGCCCTCCAAGCAAATTGTGACCTCATTATTACCTCATGTTCCTATTGACCAGGTTGGAATAATAAACCTAGCTATCACACTTCCATACTCTGATTCTCTCAAATCTTGAAGCCACACAGAGAATTCTTCTTTGGGAAATGGCATTTGAGACCAGTCCCTGGCATGGGTTGTATTGTGTTCCTTTCAAAGACATGCTGACTTGTAAGCCCTGTTTCTATGAGTGACATGTTGTTTGGAAATAGGGTTTTCATCATTGTCATCCCTTAAGTTATGTGAGATCATATCAGAATAGCATGTGTCCTAATCTAAATCCCTTCTAGTAATGCTTTATGAAAGGCACAGAAATAGAAGCACAAATAGGGAAAGGTAGAATGTAAGGATCTGTCTAAAGGTAAGAAATGCCAGGACTGCCAAGAACAGACTGATACAATGAAGGATTTTACAGCAATGCCCATGCTCTGAATTTAGACTTCTAGAGCCATAAAAAAGACAAGAGAAAAAGGAAAGATCAAAGTGGATGTTAAAAGAGACCCAGAGCAGCTGAAGCAAATGGAAGAAATGATTGATGATGCCAAAGAGCTGAACAGACAATTTCAAAGGAGAGCTAGGGAAGACAGAGAAAAGTATTAAAGTGAAATGCACACAGACCAAGAGTTAGAAATCCAAAAATGAAGAACATGCTTAGCATGTCTTAAACTAAAAACACAAAAGAAAAATTCAAGCCCCAATTTGCAATATCACCAGATTCTATGGCAAAATATTGAGCAAAATAGCCAACATCAAATGAAGGTGGAAAACAACACTGACGCAAACCACTCAGGGTATGCCACAGAATAGCAAGGAGAGCAGGATAAGGATGTTCTGAGGGATACCCAAAGTAGACTTTGGGGCCAGGGCATGGCAGTCCATCAGACTCAACAAGAAAATACTCCCAAAGGTCAACAAACAGGCCTTGAACTATTTACAGGTTTTCTTTCTTTTGCCACTAGTTTGTTGTTTTCTTTTATGGCTTTGCTTTGCTCTGTCTTGTTTTTGTGTATCTTATTATCTCTGAAGGTCCATCTAGATAAGTTAGGCTGGAAAAAAATCTGGTGGAGAAAACAATGGGACTGACAGTTCTGGAGGGACATGGGAGAGGTGGAGGTGGGGAAAAGGAAGGGGTGTTAACAAACCCAAGGACAAAGGAACAACAAGTGATCCAAAGTCAGTGGCTAGGAGGGTGTAAGAGACCTGGTAGGACTTGATCGAGGGCAATGTAACCAAGAAAAATTGCTGAAACCCAAATGAAGGCTGAGCATGATTGTTGGACAAGAGGAAAGTAAAAGGAAATAGAGAAAATAACTTGGAGGGAAAGGGCATTTATAGAGGTCTAAATACATACATGTACATATGTAAATATATTTATATATGATGATGGGGAAACAGATCTATATGCATATATTTATAGGTTTAGTATTAAAGTAGCAGATAGACATTGGGCCTCCACTCAAGTACTCCCTCAATACAAGAATACTTTGTTCTATTAAAATGGCATTCTATGATACTTACCTTCCCAACACAATCGCTGAAGGCAAATGGGTGCATAAGACAAGTCCACATGGAAGAAGCACACAAGGCTGTGTGATCACGAGGTGTAGAAGGGATCAGTTATCAGGTATCAAAGAACAAAAAAATAATCATGAATGAGGGGAAGTGCAGAGTGGGCACCTAAAGCCCATCTGTCGACAACTGGATATCCCCTTACAGAAGAGTCTCAAAAAGGAGACGAGCCAGTCAGATACAGTGTACCAACAATGAAACATACAACTTTCCTCTAGTTCTTAAATGCTTCCTCCCTCCAGTATCATGATCCCAATTCTATCTTACAAATCTAGCTAGACCAGAGGACGTACCCTGGTACAGATAGGAGCTGAAAACGCCGGGAATCCAGGACAGGTGAACCCTTCAGCACCAGTGTTAAGAGTGCTGATATCTGGACAGTGGAGGGAAGGTGGGGTTGAAAGGGGAAACCAAGTACAAGGATCTACATATAACCCCCTCCCTGGGGGACAGACAACAGAAAAGTGGGTGAAGCGAGACATCAGACAGGGTAAGGCATGACAAAATAATCATAATTTATAAGTTATCAAGGGTTTAGGAGGGAGGGGAGGGAGGTTAAATGAGGAGCTGATACCAAGAGCTCAAGTAGAAAGCAAATGTTTTGTGAATGATGATGGCAACAAATGTACAAATGTGCTTGACACAATGGATGGATGTATGAATTGTGATAAGAGTTGTACAAGCCCCACCAAAAATGATTTAAAAGAAGGTGGAAAGAATACACAGAGTCAGAGTACCATAAAGAACTCCTCAAAATTCAATCATTTCAAGAGAGAGTGTATGATTAATAGACAATGATATTGAAGGAAGAAGCCCAAGTTGAACTGAAAGTATTAGCCAAAATCAAGGTTCCAGGAATAGATAGAATACCAATTGAATTTCACAAGCTGACGAAGAGGACTCACTTGTCTATAGCAATAAAATTTGGAATATGGCTATCTGACCAAGTGACTGCAAGAGATGTGTGTTAGTCTGGGTTGATTAAAGAAATTCATATGTGTGTAAGAGAGAAATTATCAAGAAGTAATTATGCATCAATAAAAAATCCCAGCCTAGTCCAGAGCAAGTCCACAGCTTCGATATTCCCTCATAAGTCTGATATTAACCCATGAATTCCTCTTCAGACTCACACAGTTCATGCAATGATGCCAAATGCAGAAAGATCAAAGGCCAGTGGGTGGAAAGTCCTGTGGATCCAGTGGAAGTGGACGTTTCTCCAGGGTCTGGGCTGCCATCAAAGTGGCTCCATGTGTTTGATCAACTGGAATGTGAAGCAGAGAGTGTGTCTCTTACTCCCTTCAAGCGAGTAAAACAGGAAACTCCCAGAAGTCTCATGAAAAGGTCATGTCCACAAAGAGGAATCAATCAGTCTGTGACCTGATTGACACACTAGAGTTCACCCCTATAACCTATTTATCAAGTTGACATGAGATTATGTAACTACCTCAAGATTCATATATGTACCCATTACAAAGAAAGGTGACCAAACAGAATGAACAGATTATAAAACAATATCATTGATACAATATGCAAGTAAAATTTTACTGATGATTGTCCAACAATGGCTGCAGCAGTATAATGACAGGAAGCTGCCAGAAATTCAGGCTACATTCAGAAGAGGATATGGAAGAAAGGATATTATTGCTGATATCAGAACGATCTTGACCGAAAACAGAGAATACTAGAAAGATTCTTATTTGCATTTTACTGAGTGGGCAAAGGCATTCGGTTGTGTAGATCATTAAAAAACAAACTATGGATAGCATTGAGAATAATGGGAATTCCAGAGCACTTCATTGTGCTCAAGAAGAACCTATCCTTGAATCGAGAAGTGGTGAACAGTACAAAGGGATATTGCATGGCTTAAAAGCAAGGCTAAAAAAATCAAGAAAGAGGTGTGTCAGGGTTGTATTCTCTCAGCATACTTATTCAATTGGCATGATGATGAATAACCGGAGAAGCTGTCTTCTACGAGGGGGTACCCCAAAAACCTGGAACTGCACTGGGCAGAGTAGAGTTTTTTTTATCCCCGCTACACTCTGAGCAAATGCACCCAGCAGCATCATCTGGGAAGGTTTTCTTTGGTCATGATGAATTTTTTTCATGCAAGCAATTTCACTTGAACCTCGTTTTTTCAGAATGGCTGATTTAAGACAACAGCTTGTGGCTGTGAAATTTTGTTTCCTGCTTGGGAAAAATGCCTCAGAAATTGTTGTGATGTTGAACACAGATCACAAGGACAATGTTATGGGAAAAACTCACATATACAAGTGGTTTCCCAATTTCAAAAAAGGTAAAATGTCAATTGATGAAAAACATCATTCTGGACATCTGCAACTTCCCAAACACGAAAATGTTGACTTTTATTGCATTTGGAGTTCATTCCACCAGGTCAAACTGTTAATCAAGCTTTCTATTTAGAGGTTCTGAAAAAATTTCATAGCAGAGGGTGACAAAAAAGGCCTGGTTTGTAGCAGAAAGGGAACTGATTTTGACACCATGAAAATGTACCTGCGTGTGCAAACATCTCTGCACCAGTTTTGGGCAAAAGCAGGATGCCTCTCTTGACCATGTACCTGACTCCCTGACCGTGCTCCATACCACTTCTTTTTGCTTCTGCAATGAAGAGGGGCATGAAAGGATAGCAGCATTAGAAGACTTAAAGAAAAATAACCAGGGAGGTGGTGTCAGCCATAAAAACAGATGAGTCTGAAAGCGGAATGGACAGTACTTTGAAGGTTATAATGTTGCTTTGTAAAACAAAATTAAATACAAAATTTCATGGGGGGGTACCCCCACGTATGAAGAATAATGTGGCATCATGACTTGGGAAAGGCTTATTAACCTGAGATATAGATGACACATCCTTGCTTACTAAAAATGCATACAACTGAAATCATATGGTGATGAAGATCAAGAATTGCAGCCTTCATTATGAACTACAACTAAATGTAGTGAAAACAAAAATCCTGACAACTGGTCTAGTCAGTAGCACTGTGATAAATGGGTCCACAATGAGCACTCAGAAGCAGCAGTCAAGAGCTCAAAGGATGCACTGTGTTGGGTAAGTCTGCAGAACAGACCTCTTTAGAGCATAGAAAGCAAGGATGTCCCTTTGAGGACAAAAGTGCATCTGACCCAAACTATGGTGTTTTCAATTGCCTCCTATGCATGTGGAAGTTGGATAATGAAAAAGAAAGACTGAAGAAGAATCAGTGCATGTGAATTATGGTGCTGGAAAAAATATTAAAGTCACATAGTGAGACTTCACCTCACATAATTTGGACATGTTATCAAGAGAACAGACATTCTTGATCATGTAGACGAGCAGCAAAAAGAAGGCCCTTGCCAAGATGGATTGACACAGTAGCTGCAACAATGGTTTCCAGCATAAGAACAGTTCTGAATCAGGTGCAGGGTGGGCCTGTGCTCTGTTCTGTTGAATGTAGGCTTGGTGTGAGTTGTAAATGACTTGATGGCATCTGACAACAAGGACAGAAACAAGCCCCAAGAACTGTGAGACAACTCTTTTGTTCTTAAAGTCATGTACTTTGTGGTTTTTGTTGTTGTTGTTGTTGTTGTTATTGCAGCCTGAAGAATTTAAGACAATCCTCATACAATTCCACTCTAGTGATATCTGCCACTTCACTTCTCCTTCCCATGGACCCTGAGTTTTCAGAAGGGTCTTGCCTCAGTTTTTTATTACTGATATCAGATTCTACTTAGATGACTCCAATACTTAGCATCATCATGTGGCAGCATAGGACCACCCTGTAAGGTTTCCTAGATTGTAATCCATATGGGGCAAGTGACCAAGTCTTTCCCTGCTTAGTCCCTGTAGGTCAACAGTTCTCAATCTATGGGTTAAGAACAACCCTTTGGAGTTTGCTTTGGATGACAGCACTGAAGCTGAAGCTCGGGAAGAGGGGAATGTCTGAGCAGAGCCCACGAGGGCAAATGAAGTGGAAGGAAGGAAGTGGAGTGCATCCTGGCCCACCGAGCCTCGAGGACGATATTCCCCACTCAGAACAGCCAATGCACAAAGAGGACCATATGGCCGGCCCCACTATGAAACATGGCATCCCTCACTGACCCAAGGTCAGATGGGGACTACAATGGAGAAGCAGAGTTGGGATTGTACCCTGTCTGACTGCACCACACCAAGGCAAAACACTAAGGGTGTGCAGCAGGAGGAGCAGAGGATGGAGTTCCTGAGGAAGTGCTAAAGATATACTTTGAAGCCAGGGTGTGACACCCCATCGGACTCAACCGGGGACAACTCCTGGAGGTCAACAAACAGACCTTGAACTGTTTACAGGTTTTTATGTTGTTATTTTTTCAATTTTTAACTTATTTATATAATTTATCTGGTCATTGGTTTGTTGTTGTCATCGTTTTGTTTTCTTTGGTTGATTCATTTTATGATGTCGTGGTTTTCTTTTATACATATTATTATCTCTGCAAGTCTATCTAGATAAGATAGGCTGGATGAACAGTCTGGAGGAGAAAACAATGAGATTGATGGTTCAGGGGGACATGGGAGATGGGGAGGTGGGGGAAAGGAGGTGGTGGTGACCAACCCAGGGATAAGGGAACAACAAGTGTTCCAAAATCAGTGACAAGGTGGGTATGAGAGGCCTGATAGGAATTGATCAAGAATAATGTAATAGAGAGAAATTACTGAAGCCCAAATGGAGGCTAGAGGAAAATAAAAGGAAATAGAGGAAAGAACTGAGAGGCACATGGAACTTCTAGAGGTCTAAATACAGGCATGTACACAGATAAATATATTTATATATGATGATGAGGAAATAAACCTACGTGCTTATACTTATAGGGTTAGTATTAAGACAGCATATGGGCATTGGACTTCCACTCAACTACTTCTTCAATGCAAGAATACTTTGTTGTATTAAATTGGCATTCCATGATCCCAACATGATCAATGAAGACAAATGTGTGCATAAGGAAAAGTGGTGAAGAAAGCTGATGGTGCCTGGTTTTCAAAAGATATAGCGTCTGGGGTCTTAAAGTCTGGAAAGCAAACAAGTGGCCATCTAGCTCAGAAGCAACAATGCCCACATGGAAGAAACACACCAGCATGTATGATCACAAGGTGTCAAAGGGATCAGGCATCAAAGAACTAAAAATTATATCATTATAAATGAGGGGGAGTACAGATTAGGGACCGAAAGCCCATCTGTAGGTGAAGTGACGTCCCCTTACAGAAGGGTTGCTGGGAGAAGAGCCAGTCAGAGTACAGTGTAGCAACAATAAAATATGCAACTTTCCTCTAGTTCTAAGGTTTCCTCTCCGCCACTGTCATGATCCCACTTCTACCTTACAAATCTGGCTAGACCAGGGGATGTACACTAGTACAGATAGGCACTGGAAATATGGGGAATTCACGACAGATGGTCCCTTCAAGACCACTGGTGAGAGTGTTGATACTGGGAGGATGGAAGGAAGGTGGAGTTGAAAGGGGGAACCAATTATAAGGATCTACATGTAACCCCCTCCCTGGGGTATGGACAATAGAGAGGTGGGTAAAGGGAGACAATATGACAAAATCACCATAATTTTATAAATTATCAAAGGTTCATGAGGGAGGCGGAAGTGGGGAGTTAGGGGAAATATGAGGAACTAATATAAAGGGCTTAAGTAGAAAGGAAATAATTTGAGAATACTGATGGCAACAAATGTACAAATGTGCTTTTCATATGATAGATGTATGTATTGATTATGATAAGAGTTGTATGAGCCCACAATAAAAAGATTTTTAAAAATTAAAAAGAGCAACCCTTTCACAGGGGTTGTCAGATCCATAACAGTAGAAAAATTACAGTTATGAAGTAGAAACAAAAATAGTTTTATGGTTGGGGGTCACCACATGAGGAACTGTGCTAAAAAGCCACGGCCTTGGGAAGGTTGAGAGCCACTGCTGTAGGTCAAAACTGTCAACCTCTCATTGTGCAGCTTCGTGCTGAACCATTGAGCTGCCCGGGCTCCTCTGGCCTCTGCCGTGGGGAAGACTTAGTGGGGATACTACTCTCAAAAGCAAACCAAAAAGAATAAAATGCCTTCCAAATAAAGGATGTGCATCTTGGGGAAAAGCTCAAGAATGCTTACAGGAAAACAAATGCCTGCCACGCAGCATAGTAAAATCCACAATGTCTGACTGCCAATCCAATGACCAGTTATGCAAAGCGGTGGGAAAACATGGCGCATGTGAGCATAGGAATCAGTTTATGCACTAAATGCTAATATTAGAAAAGAGGAACGAGACCCAAATCAATCACCTGAAGTCCTTCATCAAGAAATTGAAAAAAGGGGGCTGAGCCCTGGTGGCGTAGTGGTTGAGTGCGGGACTGCAGCCCACTGGCTTGGTGGTTCCAATTCAGCAGCAGCTCTCCAGGAGCAAGGCTGGGCCTCCCACTTGCACCAGAGGGCAGTGATGCCCCTTCAAAAAATTTTTTTTAAAAAAGAAATTGAAAAAAGAACAAAATAAATGAGAGCCAAAAAGGGGGGGGGGATAAAATAAGCATAAGAGCATACATTAAGGAAACATAACAGAAGAGGCAGTAGAAAATATCACTGATGCAAAAATAAAGATAAGTAGTGGAAGCTGATATCAAGGATTTCAAGAAGGAAGAAATGTTTTGAAACAGATTTTGGTAGCAGTTTTACAATATTGCTTGATATGATTGAACTATGGAATGATATGATGTCTGGAAAGTTCATAACAAAATAGTTTGGTGAATAAAATAAGGATATGTACTGCCACCTTACAAGAAATGCTCAAGAACTCCAAATATTCAAAGAGAAGGTTAAAGCTTCCTTTAAACTAAAGGGAAATGATCTCAGAAGGAAAGAAAAGATTTATGCAAAGGAATGAAGAACACTGAGAAAGTAAACGTGACATTTTTCTTTATTTGAAAAATCTCTTTAAAATGTAGTTTAGAACACTTTTAACAATAACAATGTATTGTGAGTTTTATAGCATAAGTAAATGTAAAACATGAAAACAATGACATAGTTTGGGAGGGAGAAATTAAAGTATGCTATTATAAATTTTTATATTACAATATTTAAAATTTATATTTACAATTTATTTTATATGAAAATGGCATCATGTATTTGACGGTATCCTAAGAGATTTAGAGCAGTTTACTAAGGAGAGAAGGAGTGAATGCATAGAGACAATAACTGATGCAAGGGTTTAGGGAGCACAGGGTGGGAAGGAGTGGAATTGGAGAGCAGTCACTAGATGCAGGAAGGGGGAGTGAGGATTAGAGCTGATTGTGATGGTGTGTACGCAACTCTTTTTAGAAGTGGTTTAACTATGGAAGTCTATGATATGTGAATAGTGCGTCAAGAAAAACTGAAAAAAGAAAAGAAACCAAACTCGACTAATGGTTACCATGGGTGGAGCAAGAGCTTTTGCTTACTTTTGAGTCTGTTTAAATGGTGATAGAACAATTTGGTGGCAGAGAGGGATAACGGTAATGGTTGTACAACATGAGGTACTGAATTATACATGTGGAAGTTGTTGAATTTGGTGAATGTTTTGTTGTGCATACTTTTGCCAAAATGGGAGAAAATTACATGAATAACATGAATGAGTATAGGGGGAAATGCTCTAAAATTGATTGTAATAAAAGTGATGAAGTGCCAATCTCTTTTTAAAGATATAATGTAAACCTTAAATAAATCTCTAAAATAATAAAGCAAAGCACTATAGCCTACAGTTCAAGCAAAGTATATAAACCTAAATAATGAGAAGTGGTTAATGCATCCAAAAGAATTCATAAAGCTAGGAAGACAGAAACAAAGGCCCAAGGGAAGAAAGAGTATCGACTACACACAAAGGCTTTAAAAAGTATTGCAAAAGAGAAAACATCTCACGTAATTTCCTAAGGCAAGCATCACCCATAGCCAAAAGCAGATAGACAAAGTACAAGAAGAAAACTATAGAACAATACTTCTCAAAATGATAGATGCAAAAATACTGAATACAATTTTAACCAGTTGACTCAAACATGATATGACCAAATGGTAAATTAGAAATCCAATGTTGGTTTAATATTTCAAAGTTAATTAGTATGGTTAGCATAAACAACCGCTTATGGTCAAAAGGAAGGTGTGGAAACAACTATCTCAGAAAACACGGGGAAGAGGTGGGGTAAGTGGTGGCCATTGAGGAGGTTGGATGGGTGGGTTGGATCAGAATATGTATGAATGGTTGAATGTAAAAACTAAACTAACCTATGAGATGGAAGAGAATTAATAGTTGGTTTGGTTTTGGAATTTTGGTATTGTGATGGCCACCTGGCTTACATTACTTTCCTACTGTAGTATCTTAAAAGGTAAATTATATTAAACCTTCACAATAGGTTTTTAAAAACCATAATCATTATAATTTACCTTTTAACATACTAAAATTCAATTTGATTACAATTTATAGCTTCTCTAGCTCGGACTTGTCAATCTTGATGGGAACCCGCAGACCCACTTTTCTCCTGGGGAAGGGCTGCTGGCTTTGATTCTTGTGGTTAGCACACAGTGCTTACTCCACAGCGCCACCGGAACAGAAAAAGCATTTGGAAAATCTCATATTCATCCTTTTTTTTTATTCCTGCTAAAAAAACATTTAATTGTACTTTAAAAAATAATTTTACTGACATATTTCATATATGTGACTATTTAATTGTTCAAGCATATTAAGAAGAGTTGTACAATCATGACCATAATCAACATCATCTCATGCTCATGGCTATTTGCTCTCCAGCTCTTCGTGCCCCCATCAGCTCTCTTGCCATGCCCCTAGGCAGCTACTGTCCTTATCAATTTGCATACCTGGATTTCTTACATAGGAAAGGATACACAATACAAACAAAACAACAACAAAACAACAGAGACAAACCTCAATTGAGAAGCAAACAGAAAATATTAAAAATGGAGACAATTTTAAAATAAGTGAAAGTTTGCATAACAAATGAGTTTCCCATTTGGTAATTTCTATTTCAATTGCTCCATAACCATAACAATGGCTGCCGTGCCCCACCCACTCCTTTCCATGCAGGCTTGCTGTTTCCAGCCCTCAGTTTCCCCAACTTCCCTGCCCCTCCTGACCTTCTCTTCTTTGCTTGTGGGAAATGTTGTTCAAAGAAGCACATTCTGGGTGGGTGTCATTGTTTATTTTATAAGCTAATTTGCTATGTAGTTGAAAGATGAATTTCAGGAATGGCTCCAGTTTAATGTTAAATGGTTGTCTTTAACTAATATTCTGTGGGTACTACTAGTCTCTATCAGCTCAGTAAGTCTGAACTATTTTCTTTGCTTTTCTTTTTTTAAAATAAACTTTCATGTTGGTCTACCCTTTCCTTTACGTTAACTCTGTGTTTTCTTTGTTTTTTCAAAATGAATTTTCATTTTTGGTCTACCTTTTCCTCTTATTTTAACTCTATTATAGTGTTCCTGTCAGAGAAGTAGGCAGTGATAGCTGGGCACCATCTAGCTCTTGTCTCAAACAAGAGAAGGCTGTGATTTGTACAGACCATTGATTGTGTAGACTAATTGCTTTCCTGCCTATTTGGTTCCTTTAACTCTCCTTTAGTAGCCTTGGTGGCATAGTGGTTATAAGCTGGGTTGCCATCTGGAAGGTTGCCAGTTTGAAACCACCAGAAGATCCTCAGAAGAAAGCTGGGATTTTTTTACTCTTGTAAACAATGACAGTCTAGGAAACATATAGTGGCAATTCTACCCTGTCCTGCAGGCTTATTATGAGTCAGTATTGACTTGATGGCAATGAGTTTGGGTTTGGGTTTTTACTCTCCCTTGCTCAAGACAGAAAGAGATCAATAGTTTTAGTTTAACGGCTTTATCCAAGTTTTTAAGGCTCCGCTACTTCTCAACATACTAAGATTGTGGCGGCCATGTGCTTATGTTAATTTCATGATTGAGATGTAGGGGTGGGTTCTAGCCTGTTAATCTGGAGATAGCCATTGAGTAGCCAGTGAGGCCTCCGCGTGGGCATGGCTTTCTCCTGAGACTTCTGAGAAATCTCGTGATTTTTCCCTGATGGAGATAAGAAGCATCTCCCCAGTTGTTGGGAGTTAGTCTCAGAGATAATGAACTACAGACCAGACAAGATGGCAGTGTCCCAGGAGCTGGAGGAGCTGGGAGGAGAAGCCACATGGCCTTACCCTGATGGAACCAGACCTCTGAAGCTGGCGAAGCCAAGTGGAGAGCCCTGCCAGTGCTGAGTTGCCTCTACCACCACTGGATGCTGTTGATGGACCCTGAACTCTGGAAGGGAGGAGTCAAGGGGAGACCCCTGCCAGCGCCGGGATTCTGCACCCACTGGCCTGTGACTTCATGAGTTGGAAGGAGACGTTATAGACTGGTATCAGGCATATGGGCTAATATCAGACTTATGACTTTGAACTGGACTGGGTTGGGATGCTTTCTCAATGCTCCATTTCTCTTGTACATAAACCGTACCTTTACATCCATATATGTGTCTATCAATTTGTTTCTCTAGTTTACTGGGACTAATACAAAGATATAGTACATTTTCTTTATGAACTACTTTATGCTAATTGACCTAGAAATCTCTTGAGACCATGGTCCTTAGCCTTAAAGTCCAGTAACTCAGTTTCCTGTGGTGACTGGATAAAAACATATGAACATATATGCAGTACAAATATGGACATGCAAATATGCACAACTATCCTTACATAAATACCCCCATGCATACATATCTACCTAGTAACCACTAGCACATATTTGGTTATCACTTTTGCTAAGGAATTGTTTATCTTATAATATTTACCACAGTTGTCCAGGATTCTCACCCACCCCACAGAATCTCCTTTTACTTTGGTAATGTTGTGCTGGCCTTCCCAAGCTGGGTCTTGCCTTCCCCTTCACCAGCATTGACAAGTGCCCACTGTCATCTAGTAAAGGAGCCTTGGTGGTGTAGTGGGATAAGCATGGGGCTGTTAGCAAGTTGAGGACTGAATCCCCTAGTTGCTCTGTGGGAGAAAAATGAGTCTGCCCTCTTCTGTAAAGATATAATCTCAGAAACCCTCAGGTCCTGTAGGGTGGCTACACCTTAGAGTGGACTCAATGGCAGTGAGCACCATCTAGTAAGTAATTCCTCCCCCTGCATTCCTCATTCCTGACAATCGCTAAAGAAGGCTGCTTTCTGTGAGTAACCTTATTCTTGGCTTTTCATAATAAAGGTGGTTACATATAATATTGCCCTATTGTGATTAACTTCTTTCACTCAGCATGTTAATCAGGTTCAACCATATTATGTTTTGTGACTGAACCATTGCTCTTTATCATAATGTAATAGTCTGTTGTGCATATGAATCCCATTTTATATATCCATTCATCTTACATTATTTCTATTTTTGCTACTCTGAAATAGGTTGTGATCAACAGGGGTGTGCATATATTGATTTGTATTAGTGCTCTTTATCTAGGAGCCCTAGTGACTCTGTTGGGTAAGCATTGGACTGCTAACCACAAGGTCAGTGGTTCAAACCTATCGTCCCCTCCACAGGAAAAGTTAAAGTGTTTGTTCTGTGAAAAGTCTCCATACTTGGAAATCCTATGTAAAGTTACAATCAACACAATGGTAGTGGGATTTTCTGTTTTGCTTTTTGGTATACACCTAGTAATGGGATGGATAGATCATGTGGTATTGCTTTTTCTAGATTTCAGAGGATGTGCCATACTGTTTTCCTTTGTGGTAGTGCCATTTTTCAAATTCTACCAGCAGTATATAAGTTCAAGTGTCCCCACAACCTTGTCTGCACTTGTTGTCTCCTTGAGTCTTCTTCTGTTTTTGATCAGTGCCATTTTTTTCCAAGGGTGAGATTATATCTCATTGTAGTTCTGAGTGATAGCTCTCTAATAACCATGCACATATATTTGCTAGCTGTTTGACTCTCTTCTTTGATTAAAGTGGTGTTAATGTCCTTTGCTCATATTTTGATTACATTATTTGTCTTTTTGTTGTTGAAACCAACAACTATTTTTATTTTTAAAAAACCTTAGTAGGGTAAAAATTAAAGGGAACTTCAGCTAACATCGCACTTAATGATGAAAGACAATGTCATTCCCCTACTACTGGGGAGAGACCAATGATGCCGGCTCTCATCACTTTCTTTCAATATGGCCCTGTAACTTTTAGCTAGTTCAGTAAGCCAAAGAAAAGAAATGGAAAGGCTCTAGGTATAAAAGAAGCAAACTTTTCTTTATTCACAGATAACAGGATCATTTATGCAGAAAACCTGATAAAAAACACACACACACACATGTGCATGTGTGAGAAAACGAATGAGTTTAGCAAAGTGGATAATGCAAGAACAATAAACCACCATCAGTTCTATTTCTATATACTTACAATGAAAATTGAAATTGAAGTTTTCAAAGTACTATTTATGATAGTAACAAATACACGAAATACTTATAAATTTGACTGAAGTCCCATGTATTGATAGCTACAACAGATTTCTAACAAAATTAAAACAAAAAGGAAATAGTTGGAGAGATAGAGCTTATTCATGGGGAAGCCGCTTTGTTAAGATGCCAATTCTTCCCAAATTGGTCTATAGAGTCAACACAAGCTCAATTAATATCCTGGTAGAATTTCTTGTAGAAATTGACTAAGTCTAGAAAGCGTTTGAAATGCTAAGGACCTAGGATAACAAAAGCTGCCTAGGAAATGAGCAAATCTGGAGGATGAGCAGCACTTGACTTTAAGGATGATAAAGCCATAAGAATCATTGGCATGAAGACACATAAATAGAGCAATGGAACAGATAGACTTACATATATATGGAAATTGATTTTTTTTTTACCAAAGGACAAAGGCAACTCATTGAATAATGATAGTTCTTCAACAAAAAGCTGTAAAAATAGAATATTCACATTCAAATAAATAAACTTCCATCTACATATCACATACAATAATTAATTTTAAAATATTTTATAAAATAAATAAAATATCAAGAGAAAAATTTATTTTGTTTAGGCAAGAATTTCTTTTTATTTTTTAAATTTAAAAATTTTAAAAATTTTAAATCATTTTTTTGGGGGGGGCATCACTGCCTCTGGTGGTCATGGGCACTACCCAGTGCTTCTCCTGAGAGCCGCCGCTGGATTTGAACTGCCAACCCCGTGGGCCGCAGTCCCGCACTCAACCAATTACGCCACCGGGGCTCAGCCCATAATTTTTAAATCATTTTATTGGGGGTTCATCCAAGTCTTATCATGATCAATATATACATCAATTGTATGCAGTCCACATTTACACATTTGTTGCATTCTTGAAACATCTTCCTTCCACTTAGGCCCCTGGTATCAGCTTCCCATATTTCACCTCCCTCCCCTCTCCTCTTTCCCATGAACCCTTAACAATTTATAAATTATCATTATGCTGTCGTGTCATACACTATCCGATGTGTCCCTTTGTCCACTTTCCTGTTGGACATACCCCAGGGAGGAGGTTATATGTAAATCCCTGCAATTGGTTCCCCCTTTTTACTTCACCAATTTATTAGATGCAATCTTGAGATCATAATTTATAAAAGAATCCAAATTTATAAATAGGAGTTCCTCAAAATTAAAATCTACTCTTCAAAAAACACCTCAAAAGAGTAAAACATACCAAGCAGGAGAAAAGATATGCAAATCATTTATCTTGAAAAAGAACTTGTTTCCAGAATATATATGTGAAACTCTTGAAGGTCAATAATGAGAGGGAAAGAAGCTTAATTTAAAAAGTAGGAGGGATGGAGGAATGGAGAGGGAGAGCCAACTTCAGGGATCTACACGTAGCCTCCTCTCTGGGGCATGGACAACAGGGAAGTGAGTGTTGGGACACATTGTACAGTGTACAGGATGAAAAAATAATTTGTAAATTATTAAGGGTTCAAGGGGAAGGGGGGGGGAGGAAGGGTATTATAGGGAGCAGATAATGGGGGCCTGGAGGGAGGGAGAATGTTTTGAGAGTGATGATGGCAATGGGTGTGTAAAAGTGGCCTGAATACAACTGATGTTGTTAGGGATTGTGATGGGAGTTGTAGGGGCCCCCCAATAAAATGATTAATTTTTTTAAAAAGGGGGGGGAAGGGAAAGGGGAGGGTTTTTTTTT
>PVJH01015410.1:0-53659 GCA_004026705.1 Nesogale talazaci
ACTCCCATCACTAGTCTTGATGGATCATCTATCCTAAGTTTCCCATGTTTCCAACTTCACTGTACATCTCCTGGTCTAGCTGGATTTATGTGGTAGAATTGGGGTCATGATAGTGGGTGGGAGGCAGCATGGGAACTAGAGGAAGGTTGCATATTTCATAGCTCTTACCCTGTATCTTAACTGACTCATCTCCTCCTTGATATTCGTATACTTAGAACTTTCAGTTAATTTTAAGATTATTAGATAGTTTGATGTGTGTTTTCAGTGAATAAACACCATTAAAAAGTTAACTAATTATTGATCCCCACCATTGCTGACAGGTTTCAGCACAAGGCCAGAGTCGGCTATTTGAAATCCTACTTGAATTTTGCACCTTACTAGCTTTGTGGCCTTAGCAATGTTGGTTAGCCTCTCTGGGCTGCAGCTTTGGCTTCCTCTTCAGACTTTCTGGGGTGATTCCTCTGACCATCTGTTGGCAATATACTGAGGCGACCTTTCACATGGTGACTTCCTTCGACTTCCTATGTTGAGGTCAGGTCCATCACCTGGGGATGCCATTTGACAGATCCCAACTCAACTTGAGTGACCTGCAGTTTCTAGACAAGCTTCTGTCAGTGCAAATTCTTTGAGAGCCCTGGGGGCATAGTGGAGATATGCTGGGCTGCTGACCCTAAAGCCAGCAGTTCGAAATCACTAGCCAGCATGAAGGGGAAAGATGAGGCTTTCTACTTCTGCCCTATTGGGTCACTATGAGTTGGCATCAACTCGATGGCAGTGAGTTTGGTATTTTTTTCTTTTAATCATAGAAATACATGAAAACACGGAAGTGGGATGTTAGCAGCCAATTAAAGTCTCATATATTGAACATAACAGTCCTCAAGATGAAAATCACTCTGCGCTCAGTATGTCAACCTTCTGCCCTAAAGCAGACACTCACAGAAATCCATCTTGACATGAAAGTACACACACATGCACAAAAATCCATAGGAAATCTTAAAATATAGAAACGAATGTACCTTACAGACAAGAATTGATTCAACTCTTTTTTGTTGTCAATTAAAAAGAACACAAGGCTGAGCCCCGGTGGCGTAGTGGTTGTGCGCAGAACTGCGGCCCACTGGGATGGAGGTTCAGTTCCAGCAACGGCTCCACAGGAGCAAAGGCTGGGCCTCCTACTTCCACCACCAGAGGGCAGTAATGCACCCCCCCAAAAAAACCCCCCAAAAATAAAAAGAACACAAAATCTTCTCATTGTGACTTGAATGAAGGCTCACAGAGATCAGTTTTCTATTCAACAATTCATACGTGTCATTGTCTGCAATCCCTACAACCTAATCTCATTTCCCCCCTGTGGTTCCCATTTGGATGCCTCCTTCTTTCCTAATACTTCCGGCCTCTTGGATTTTGTCCGTGGGCAAATGCTGCCCTATTATCTCCAACCATTGGCTGTTCTCAGAAGTGTACATCTCCAAGGGTTATTGTTCACGGTATAAGTTAGCACTTTTATTGGCACTTCATCCATATATCACACAATTCAATTGTTCAGTCATTAAAGAAGAGTTGTACAACCACTACTGCAAACCATTTTAGAACATTTTCTTCTTCTTTGTGCTCATTGTTATTCCTGGAATTATTTTTTAATTGTGACAAAAATTATGCACAAGAAAACATGTCTCCTGTTCCACAACTTCTACATGTATAAGACAGTACCTTTCTCTGTACTCTTTGTGTTGTACAACCTTTATTGATATCCTTTTCCAAATCATTCCACCAGCATTCACATAAGTTCAGTGCCCTCTAAGCAAATTAAGTCTGTATTTTTATGAGTTTAAAGTCTGTTCTACACTTTTCTTTCCCTCTATCCAGCACCTTCTAATGGAATCCTCATAAAAGCAGTGGGTAGTGGTAGCCAGGGACCATCCAGTTCTTCTAGTCTCAGGGTCAGGGAAGCTTTTTATTTCTCATTTATTTCTAAATGGGCCTCTTCTGCCAAAAGGTCAGCTGTTGTGTGACTGTGATGCAAAGAATTAGCTTTGGGCTTGGTCTTTAGTTTCTTAAAAGAGAACTCTTAACATTTTTAGGCAATTGAGGTGCCTTCATGACCTACAACCTCTGGACAGCACCTGAGAATGTGTACAAATGAGTAGGTGCTCCAGAGACCCCACCTAGCAATAGGGGAGGAATATCATTCAGGCATGCATATTCAGTGATTCCATCAGGCATGGTTATGTAATGAGGCCCCAATCATGACAATGCAATGGAACCAACCAAAGCCTTGAACATGGAAGTTCAACAGACTCCATGTGTCAGTGAGACCATCCTTGCATGCCAGAGGATGACTTGGCCCTGGCAACCATGGACACTGCCTGCCAGGACCCCTTGCAAACCTTGCCGGATGCTTCTCTTTGTTTTTTAACCCTTTTTGGCTGTACGAACTAAACAGATAACAGTAAACATGGCAATCATCTCAATGAATTCTGTGAGCTGTTCCAGAGAATGAGTAAACCAACAGCGGCAGTCTGCCAACAGTGGCTGGTGTACCAATGTGGCAGCTAGAATGGCAGTTCTTGTCACAGCTCTGAGTGGCTGGGGGTTGAAGAAAGACTACATGGATGGTGGATTAGAAGAACAGGGTTCTTTCTAACTTGCAAGGTCTGACCTAGCTCAGGGCGGTTAGGGTCAGAGAGTGACATGTGGGTGACTGGGAATGAGGATAATGGAGATGTGGAAAAGTGAAAATGAAATGCATATCCAGATTGGAATTGGATTCATGCTGATCCTTACATGCAGTCAACAATGAAGGTGGCATTTCCCCATCTTGTGCCTTTATTAGGGTAATGAATTTTGCACAAACAGAAGTAGAGGGCCTTCCTACAAAGCATGCTATCCCAACTCAAACATTAATCATTGACAGAGTTTTATTGGATCTCAAATTTTCAGAGACTGGGTACCAGCCTGCAATGACTATCATTGATGGCATTATCCTACTTTCTACAAAATAGTTGATGAACTTTAAAATAATTGTCTATAAAGACAGGGAGGGAGAGAGAAGGACACAGGTAGAGGAGGAGCAGGGCATTAATGCACCCAAGGGGAGGGTATTGTTTATATCTCCACAGGAGGAGACAGAGATCAGGCTTCAACCCAATGCACCAAGACGTGAATACAACATACTGGCATGTACCAGGGAACCAATAGAGAGGCCTGAGGAGCTGGCCCCAGTCCCAACAATGTGGACACCACCCGTCCACCCTCAGAAGACTGCACTTCAGATAACAGCACTGGGGCTACAGCTAGAGGAGAGGTGTGAATTGGATTAGAGCGCACGGGAAAAATGCAAAGGGATGGAGAGGGAAGAGAGTACATGCTGGCCCACCAAGCCCCAAGGACGATGTTCTTGCTCAGAGCAGACAACAGATGGAGGGGTCTGTGGAGATACCAGGATTGGAGGCACAAGATAGGGAAATGCCACCTTCATTGTTGACTCAAGGCTCAACATAAAGAGGAAAATATAACTTAAATAATCATTTTTCATAAAAATCCAGTAAATTTGTCCTTTTATTTTTTTAATTTAATTTTTTTTCCCCAAATCATTGCCCTGGTGGAAATAGGAAGCCCAGCCTTGCTCCTGGAAAGATGCTGCTGGATTTAAACCATTAACCCTATGCGCTGCAGTCACACACACAAGCACTGTGCCACCAGGGCTCAGCAAATTTGTCCTTTTATATCTCTTGTGGATACTAAATAAAGGACTCATGAGAAAGTTGAGTGATAAAAAAAGCAAAACATTCTCACAAATCAAAAAAAAAAAAAGAACCCCACCCCATCCCAGAAAAGATGTAACTACTGACACAACGTATGTATACATTATGATGAGTAAAAAAAGCAAAACCAAAAAAACTTCAAACAAACAAAAACAAAAACCCACTAACCAAACTCTCTGCCATCAAGTCACTGCTGACTTAGAGCAACCCCATAGGACAGGGTACAATTGCCCTACTTTGAAAGGTCAAAATTAAAATTGTGGAATGAAAGCTGTCTATTAGTATAAAACAATATTACATAGTCTGAGACAGATTTTATAAGAAAGATTTTATGAAAGACAAAAGTAAGGCATTACATTATTATAAAGGGGTCAATTCTTTAAGAGAACCAAACAACCCTCATTGTTTATGCATCTAATAACAACATTGCAAAACGCACTCAATGAAAATTAGCAGTACACTAAAGAACAGTAGAAAAGCCCATATTTATGGTCAGATTTTTCCATACTCCTCTCAATGATCAATAGAACAAAACAAAGACAAAATCAGTTAGAATGTAGCTTATTTTGAACAATACATCAATCCGCTGGCAAAAGATGGAGCTTCCTATTTCAGTAACATGCACAGCCTCAGAAACCTAAAGGTGAAGTTCTACTCTCTCCTATTGGACCAATAGGAGCTAGAATCAACTCGATGGCAGTGGTTTCTAAAAATATTTATCCCCCAAACAAGAATGGTTGTACCTTTATAACCATATGATACAATATTCATTAATGACCAAATTTGGAAAAACACAACCAGATGAAGAGAATTTTAAAAATAGCTAGTGGCTGCAGTTGAAGCTCTGTATTTGTCTCCTAGTTGATCTTTTTCTTTTCCTTTTTTTGGTACCCAGCTCTCTCTTCAAGGAGTACACCTCTTAATCTCTAACTTTTGTGTCTGAATTCTCCATTGTCTCACATGGATCCCTTCATATTTCAAATCCTAATTGTTCCAATTATTTATTCTCTCCAATCATCTAGTCCCACAGTTTTCCAATGTTAATCTCCTGTTCTAACTGAACACCATTCCCTCCTGAATAAATTATTCTTATAATTTCTCCCTTTTCTTTTTGTTCACTTCTCTCTCTTTTTTTGTTTTCATTTCTTTTTTATCCATTGGATTGTTTGAATTATCTGAGTCAGTACCTCTTTACTGGAATAGAAAACTATTCATTCTTCTGAGTACTGGCTGGTGGTATTGAATTGTTGACCTGGCAGTTAGCAGCCCAGTGTGTAACCACTACACCATCAGGGTTCCTAAGAGTATTTGTCAAAAATGCCTTTAATCAGTCTAGTTGGTTTATCACATCTATCCCACTCACCTCTTGGTGTGTAATTCGCACTCCATTATAAAATGACATAACAGTATTAGGTCCCACAGCTACCTTTGAAAACAGCCCTTCTCCAGCATGGGAAATGAGAGATGTAGCAACATAAACCCTAAATGGGAGGGGGAAAAACAAAACACGATAATGACTTTAAAGATTTGATATGCTAGTCTCTAAATCAATTTGCAAAATATGATGGCTACTAAGTTAAAAATATGCCAGTTCCTACTTACTAATGAAGAGAGAAGAGAGGAAGAAAAGTGCTGCCAACATTTGGCAGCAAAAAGTATGTTGGCACTGGGACTTGAAGGAAGAGGAGCGTCATGTCTTTTTAGCAGCAGTGTTTAAATTTTACTTGCTAATAAGATGATTATTAGGATAGAGTTAGATAGAGTCTTAATGGTGTGTCCATTTGTTTCCCATCTCTCTTTTCTCTTCGACTTATCTGCTGAATAAAACTTGGTTTTCTCCCCACTATTATAATCCCATGATAATTTCTCCCTAGACATGACTGTGGGACTAGGCTTAACACAAGAGCTTATAGTTCATTGATAGCCATTTCAGTTCTTTAACTGCATCTGAGACTGGTCATCTGTGATTTCTGTTGCATGGATCTTATCTTCCAGCTTAAATTCTGAGTGCAAGGCTTGCAGAGGGCTATGCTTTCCTGTGGGAACCTTTAAATCTATTTCCAATTTCCACATAGTCTTTGTCCACTGAAGTATTTCTGACCATTGAACAGCAATACAAAAATTTTGCCCTTTGCAGAGACTCCCTCCCCCCCACCCCTCACCAGCCCAGTGAGGGGTCATCCAGCATCAGGAACTTGCCTGGGCATGATGGAAACTGTGGGAACTCTTGTGGGAGAGACTTAAGACTGGAATACTTGCGTATTGGGCTGCTGACAGCCAGGTCAGCTGTGTTAGTCTAGGTAGGCCAGAGGAACAAATTTCATAGACACACATATGGATATAAGGAAAGGGTTTATATACAAAAGGAATATGACACTAAGAAGACATTCCAATCCAGTCCAGTACAAAGTCATAAGTCCGATATTAACCCATATGCCCGAAATCAGTCTACAAAGTCTCCTTCTGACTTATGAAGTCACAGGTCAGTGGGTGCAGAATTCTGGGGCTGGCAGAGGTCTCCTCATGAATCCTCACTTCCAGGGTTCAGGGTCCATCAACAGCATGCCACTCCAGCTTCTGAGTTCTGGCTCCATCACAGCAAAGCCATGTGGTCTCTCCACCGGCTCCTCCAGCTTCTCGGACGCTGCCATCTTGTCTTTTCCGTGACTCATCACCTCTGAGACTAACTCTCAACAACTGGGGAAGATAGCTTCTCTTCTTCGCGAGGGAAATATCACGAGATTTCCCAGAAGTCTCAGGAGAAAGCCATGCCCACATAGAGGCTTCATCGGCTACTCAATGGCTATCTCCAGAATAACAGGCTAGACTCCACCCCTACATTTCAATCATAAAATTAACATAAGCACATGACTGCCACATCAGCCATTCAAAACCACCACTTGCTCTACAGGAATAAGATGAGGCAGATTTATAGTGCGGCGAACCCACAGGGTCAGTTCTCCCGTGGCTTACAGCCTCACATGAACTGGAATCAACTAAAGCGCTGAGACGTGGGGGTGGGGGTCGGAGCACGCACTAGGGTCAGTGATGGCGCCAAGTGGTCATGGACCATTCTCTAGCCAAGGAGGCTAGAGTCCTGAACAAATCTTGGAAACTTCTCTAATCTGCATCCCATTCACGGTCCCTTTCTTGCTTCTGTCATCTCGTCTATGACTTTAGCGAACAGATCTGCTGCCCATCATGACTTTGTGACAATCTCCTTTCACTACATGTCTTCTTTAAGCAGCCACACTGCTGGGATCTTGCCCCCCTGTGCTCTCCCTCATCTAGTTGATTCATTTCTGTCTTTGTCTTGTGGAAGATTTAGTAAATGTGCCTCTATAAAATATGTTTGAACTTGGGGTTGTTCCTTATCCCCCTCCCCCCAAAGCAATATTATACTTATTTTGTGGGCTGGTCGACTGGTAGTATGGTTTCCAAGTCTGCATCCTCTCTGATAAAATTACATATCATTGCCATTAGACCCTGTGGGACCTCCCTTCAGGGCAGGTGGAGGGAACTTCCTGATGTAATGGGGACTTCTGCCCTGTCTGCTCAGGGAAAGAACAAAGTGCTCTCTGAGAACTGGCTTGGTCCACAACTTCACCTTGAAGCCAGGCCCCAAGGAAGTTCTGGCACCAGACTATGCTGGAAGATAACTCTGAGACACACTGACCGCTGACAGGGAGCAGCAGCAGGGATAAAATGGAAGGCAAGGGCAAGCAAGCCCCAAGGAAGAACTAAGTGGCTAATTAGAAAGTTACCTGACCATATGCAAAGTGGTAATCCTCGCCCCTTTGAAAGTGCTGGATCAAAACGCGAAGGATTCCCCTAGACAAGATCCCCAGGTCAGTTTGCCGGGGCGGGGAACCTGCTTCGCTTCCAGAGGCAAGGGTATCTTAATGATGCTGAAGATATCTTTCTCAGTTTGCGAGGGGGACCCGCTCCATCTCTTTCGAAGTGAGTCTATGCTTTATTAAACTTGTGGCTTAACTCTTTGCTGCTGCGGGTGCATGCTTTCGTGAGCATGGCTTATCTCTGGACCCTAACAAACCACACAGGTGGGGTGTTTGCTAGTTCCCTGTGTAACTGACAGCTTGGGAACCAACCTCACAATTTCCTTCCTAATGGACTTTGCAAATGGAAAAGTAGGTGTACCCCTAAGCCCACCAATTAGCAGGAAATAGCTAGCCAAACCCCAAAGAAGTAAAAGGACCTTAAAGAAACAAACAAAGAAAAGGACCTTCCTAAGAGATGAGGCACATGATAGACATCTCTGGGAAAAGACTTGTGGAGTTAAGGCCAGTGACATCGTGCACACACATAATGTATGCCAACTCAGTGCTCTCAAGGGGGTGGAGGAGATCCATGGGGGCAGAAGGTTATAAAGGATCAAAAACTTTGTGGCCTTTCATGCATCCTTGGGATGGCCAGTTCTTGTCTGTGAGAACGTATTATCCAAACTTAGCTTTCCCTCCTAAAAGCCTAAGTTCATTTATGATCGAGCTTTTGCCCTGTGGATTTTTCAGAGTTAAAAAGCAAGAGTTCAGAAAAACCTAATAACTACAATCAGGATCAGAGGTGTGACTACAGTCAGGGCCAGAGGTGTGACTATAGTCAGGGCCAGAGGTGTGACTAGAGATAGGGTCAGAGGTGTGATTACAATTAGTGTCAGAGGTGTGACTACAATAAGGGTCAGAGGTGTGACTAGAGACAGTGTCAGAGGTCTGACTAAAGCCAGGGTCAGGGGTGTGACTACAGTCAAGGGTCAGAGGTGTGAAGAGGCAACGGCAGCTGTTGCTGGCCTTCCCCAGGGTCTCTGTTCTTGTCCCCAGGGTGATTGTTCCCGGAGCCTGGATCTTGGAATGAAGCCATGTGGAACTGACCTGAACTCAACGTGAAACCTGAAGTTCAGTCCGGCCCAGCTGAGTGGCTGAGCCCACCTCCGGGAACTTGGGTGTAAAAGAGCGTATTTGCTTTCTCCAAACTGGCAATTTGGGAGGTATGGTGATGCAGCAGAGCAGCAGCAGTGCCACAAAGACTCCTTCACTTGGCTGTGGGGCTATTGTGCTTGTGGACAATAAGATAGCAAACCCATCCTTTTGTAAACAAGCCAGCGCTTCATTCGACAAAGAGGCCCTTCTTTGTGTCTCACCCAGTGCCTGGGGAAGAGCCCTATTCTCCAACAGGGATAACAGCCAGGGAGAGAAACACCTCACATTTAGAAAGACTTAGGCAACGAGAAGATGGACTCAGAGTGTCAGACCTCCTTTCTCATGGATCAACCAGCTGCTGCAGATACAGAATCCTGGGTAAGGCACCAATGAACTTCACCCAACACCCCAGGCCTAGAATTCCGCTGTCTGCCTCACTCGGTGTTTTGCTCTGCTGTGCAGAGGGCTGCATGCAGTGTCTCTATGGACTTGAACCCCCGATGGTGCATAACCACATCAGCATGGATTAGAACAGGATGGGTGGGATTGTCCCTCTGCAGATGAGCTCGAGAACTGGAAACAGGAAGGTCTTCATGCTCTTTCACCCCTTGGTGAGCCCGGGAATGATCTTGGCTACAGGAGCACTGTGCTCCAGGGGACACCGAGTGTCTGTGACAGCTGGAGAAAAAATCTGGGCAAAGTCACATGTGCCGGCCGAACACCCTGGAGGGTGTAGTTGATGCCACTGCACTGTCTGTGCGCAGGTGGCGGGGTGGCAAAAGTCTCGTTACACTTAAAATGAATGTGGACTGGTTGGTGCCAAGGCTAGAACAGTGAGGAGTGTGAAATGCAATGGTCTGAAGTCTCAGCAGCAGAAAGGGGCAGTCTACTCTGTCCTGGAGGATGAGCAGATGAGTTTGGGGAGCCTCCAGACAGGGCACCCTGAGTGGTCAAGTTGGCCTAGCAGCAATTTCTACTGAGGTTTTCCGTCCAGGCTGGGCATATGAGTTGTTGTGTGCCAATGGGTGAGACCCTTCCTCACTGGGATGCATCCTTTGAGAATAAAGCCCACGGCAGAATAGAAGAAAAGTACTGTCCCTCAGGATACAGGAAAAACACTTTTCCTTAGGATATATGAAACACATGGTTCCTGAAAAAATTTGAGGATTCCCAAAGGAACATAATACTTTAATGCAGAGCTTGGTCTGACCACGGCTCTGGTCTGAGCAGAAGGCACAGAAACCATCTTAGTTTCTGCCACGAGGGCCCATTAACCTTAGATGCACAGTGCGATGGAAGCCACAAGGAAGAAAGGTACCTCTCTGATTCATACGCATCCGGGAGAAGAGCATTGGTAGAGATGCAAGATGAAGTCGACTTATCAAAATGGTACAATGAACCTATGAAAAGAAACAAGAGTTTCAGTGCGGGCAGTCACGAAAGGACTTCTCACGTGGTGCTGTACTCCAGGAGGTGGGCCAAGTCACAGAGAATGCTGTTCGCATTAGACCAACGGGAGTGACATTCTGCAAGGTGCAGGGCTCACTTTTGAATTTGCTTACTTTTTTTTTTTGAAGTGTATGGACTTTACGTGGATCCCAATTTTTAACAATGAAATGGAAAGAGATATACTTGAGACAAGAAGGAATGCATGGTTATGGAGCAGATATTATACAAAATGAAAAAGGATGGTTATTATTATTGGTGACTTACAGAATCTGTGGTCCTAGTAGATGGGGTCAACATATGATTAGGAAACATATCCTTAACAAAATTACATAGTAATGGATTCATTACAATGCAATTTAGAAAGTACACAAGCTTCCCCCCCCCCCCTCCGCAATGTTTCGGGTCTTAATGATTAACCATCAATCCTAGTTCTTAAAATCCCAATGTGTTCTTGACCTTTCTTTATTCGAGTGGTCTAAAAGATGTTAGTATAATTAAAATTCATATTGAAGAGAAGGCATACTACTGTTGAAGCCTGTGGAGCAGTTCACGTTGTCTGATAGGGCCAGGGTGTTGGACTAGACTCGGTTACTGTGGGGTGAGTGTCGCTGGGGGTGACTGAAAACCACAGTGGGCCCTGCTGGTGGGGGCTGGAACCTGGAGACCCCAGAGCTTCTCCTTGCTCCATCTCCCACCAGCACTTCTGTGAAAATGGTATGGGGTGGTGTGGACCCTAATTGCAGAAGGGCCAGAGAATCAAGGTCAACAACCCAAGGATGACTCCTAAGAGGTGAAGGTCAGACATGCTTCTAGCCACCAACCTGATTACCAATGCCGGTACCCATCGTCTCTCCCATAGCACACCTGGCTTCTCTCTATTTGATAGTTGGTTGCAATGATCACTCTCAACCCTCAAACAATACTCACAATTATGGGGTTTCTCAGGTTAAAATTCAGGATCAAAAGAGACTCGAGATACAGTTGTTTAACCAGATAGCTTCTTCCTAGCTGTGCCTCTCTCTGGCCCTGAGTCACTCACTCCCACAGGCCTTGGCCTCTGCCTTGCTTGGGTAAGCATTACAGAGCTCTTTGGTTCTAGAGGCTCTCCACTCTGCCAGCGAGCCTCCTGCCCAAAGATGCTCAGCTCTCTCTCAGAGCAGTGGGAAACATCACACGGTGCCCACTGGTCCGGGGCATCACTGCTTCTCTGAGGAGGTTTCTTCTCACCGGCTCTCACCATCTCCACAACGCTCCAGCTCTCCCCCTGTATCCTCTGCCTGGGAGCTTCCCAGAGCCAGACAACATGCTCCGTCCTGATTCTTGTTCTTAGGGACCCGAGGGCTCCTGCTGAGCCTCTAGGTTGGCTTTTGTGAAGCCTAGGAGGATGACGAAACTGATCAATCCCCTCATCAGGCTTCCATGCCCTCTCTTTGCATACCCAACCCAACCATTTGGTTGGCAGTACCAGACCGAGGCTAGAAAGGCTAGATAAGAGACCCATCACACCACAGCTTCCAAATCCTGCCAGGTGCTACAGAAATCTGGGACAGTCCTGCGGAACAGGAAAAGGGCAACTAATGCCGTCTGAGAGCAAACTGGTTCAGCACTGACATAAATCCAACGCTCCCTGACCCTTTGGTCTGTTCCAACTCTAAGCAGTTCGCAGACAGGTGGAACTACCCCGGCGGGCCTCCAAATCCAGAACTCTCTATGGGGATGGCGAGGGAGCCTCGTCTTTCTCAAGCAAGTGGAGCAGGCAGGGTTTCCAACTGCTGTCTGTGAGCAGCCCAGAGCAGAACCAGGATGCCACCAGACCTCTTTGGCAACTCGTTACAATTCAAAAAGGGCAAAAGAAATGCACATGGGTTTGCTAACCTTGTCTGCTAGCGGGAGGAGGTTGCCCTGTGAAACTCCCATCTGAAAGCTGCCCCACAAGTGGCCACAGTGCCCAGCACACGTGCAACACCAGGCTGCCTGGGCTGTAGGAATAGCCGCTGCTCCTGCTGCCTGCTCTCCACAGCCTCACAGCACCCGGCCCACACTCCCACCTCCGCCACGGAGGGCCTGGGCTCCGTCCACCCTTGGGTGGGTGCCCAGGACCTCTCCCTGCAAAGTTAGACATTTGAGAGCAATCAGAAGGGTCTCAGGCCTAGCAATCTCTGGAAAACTCAGCTATTGGTGGGTGGAGCGCTCGGGAGACAGGCTTGTCCATGGACTTTGGGAGGAATGTGGGGTAGGATGGAAAATGAACAAACAAACTAATGAACAAATGAAAATGAACTAACTAATTAACTAAGCCAGTTACTGAAAGCACCAAGAATCAGATTCTACTCAGATGGCCCCAGGTGTCAGCGCTGACCCCTGGCTCCCAGAAAGCATCTGCCATGCCACTGCTGTAGGCTCCATCCTTTCAGTCAACAAACCTTCATTCTAAGAGAGGAGTCAAGCCTCCAAGACAAGAGAAGGAGTTAGCCAGGGTGAGGAGTTCATCTGTGGAGGGGGAAAGATGCCAGGGGAGAAGAAATTCTAGCTGCAGGCATTGAAAGGCAGCCTGATGTAAGTGAAGAACCAGATCCAGTTTGGGCAACAGCCCAAGAGAAAGGGCGGAGTAGAAGAGGTCAGTTAAGGCCGGGTCATATGAGGATGTCAGACAGTGTTTCCACCCCCAGTCATGGCACCAAATGGCCACACTCATCCCCGTGGGCTGGGTGGAGTTGTGTCCTTCAACAGGAGAACAAACCCAAGCCCTCAAACCCAACCCACCACATTGCGTCTGTTCTGGGTCATTCTGTGCATCTGTACAGCACAACACACTGAGGGGTTTTCACGGTTGCAGGTCCTTATGGGAGCAGACAGTCCTGTTGGCTGGTGGGTTTGAACCACTGCCTCATGGGTTAGCAGCCTGATGCTTCACTCACTGATGCATCAGGGCCTTTTGTCCTCTAAAAGGACACATCCAACTCTTTAGCCCAGGGAGCTGTGCACGTGACCTTATTTGGAAATAGGGACTTTGTAGATGTGATCGAGTTGATGCGACCATACTGGATTAGATGCGCCCCCCCCCAAAAAAAAAAAACCCCAAAAAACTATGGCTGTTAAGCTGATTCTTTTAGAGTTTCCAAAGTTTTAAATCTTTTTTTTGTCTTTGTTCATTTTTTTTTGTGGGCCTCACTGCCCTCTGGTGGTTGTGGGAGCCGCCCAGTGCCACTTCTGAGAGGCACCGCTGGATTTGAACCCCCAAGCCCGCGGGTCTCAGTCCCGCACTCTACCACTTACGCCACCGGGGCTTAGCCCAAGTTTTAAATCTTTACAAGAGCAGAAAGCCTCCTCTTTCTCCCATAGGGTGACTGAAGGGTTTGAACTGCCAACTTTGTGGTTAGCAGCCCAATGATTCATTACCCAATAGCACCACCAGGACTTTTTGTTGGGTGGGAGTGAGTCCTAGTCCTATATGACTGGTATTCTTATCAGGTGAGGAGAAGACAAAAGGAGACACACATGTAAAGATGGAGGCAGAGATTGACTGATGAGAGAGCTGGAAGTCCAGGAACACCAGAAATGGCCAGGAGCACATAAAGCTTCCAAGGGATCTCGCCAACATCCTGCTCTTGGACTTCTGGTCTTCAGAACTGTGAGAGGACAAATGCTTCTTCTTTTAAATTACTTAGCTTGTCATGGGTTCTTCTGGTAACCCTAGGATACTGGGAAAATGAGGTTGAGGGCCAGGAAGCCAGCTTGTTGCTGCGCCTGAGCCTTTGGTCTCAGGTTGGCTCCTCTGTTGTGTCTCCTAGTCCCCTTGTCTCAGCCTCTGGTCTCAGCCTGGCTCCTTTGTTCAGTCTTATGGTCCTTCTTCTGGAAACCTCTAGTGTCTCTGGGAAAGGCCCCTGCCACTTCACACTGAGATCTGAAACTTGTTTCTCTGGTGACTCTTTTTACAATGCTCCCAGGACTTCTCTGTGCTTCTGAGATGACTTTTCAGAGGTGTCTTCCAGCAGAATGTACCCCTAAGAAAACAAAGTTCCCACCTTCTATGCTAAAATGGAGACCTAATGGACACCTTAATCCTGTAACAGAGAAGGCCCTCCAAAATGGGCTATGATCACAGGCCTAAAGGCTAAGGTTTACAATGCATCACAAAGGGGATTATGGCTAGAAAGACTGTATGAATCAGTCATATCTCAGAAACGAATTCAGTTTATAAAATCTAATCTATGGGACTGCAGCCTGTGGGCTTGGCGGTTCAAATCCAGCAGCGGCTCTCAGGAGCAGTGCTGGGTAGTTCCCAAGACCACCAGAGGGCAGTGATGGCCCCCCCCCCCCAAAAAAAAATCTATCAGCCAGTTCAGTTGTTGAAAGTGGAAGAGCAAGTGACTTAGAGCACCACAGATCTGTGCACAGCCCTCCGAGTCCTCTTCACAAATCAGCACTCATGACTTTACTAGCTCGAGGCCCGAACCCTTCAACATATCCTGGAAGTGCCTGGGGAAGACCCTCTGCAGATGGGGCTGCAGAGGTGGGGCTGGCCGTGGTATCAGACAGTAGGGTGATGACTGCAGGTGTGGGTGGGTAAAATCTGACACCTTGTCATTGATCTCTCTCTTGGGCCAATGTATACTTGCTTCAGTGTGCAATGGTTTCTGCTTTGGTTGTGTGTGCAGTGGGCCACGGAAAGAAGAAATGTCCTAGAATTGATTATGTTGACGGTGGAGGCCCAAGTCTTATGAATGTGATTGACTATTTAAATGTATGATATGTGAATTGTATGCCAGCAAAACTGATAAAAATAATCAAATTAAAAAAGAGAGTGAGCCAAAGCACTCTGGTGGTGTAGCAGGTAATGAGTAGGGCTGTTAATCACAAGTTCAGCAGTTCAAAACCACCAGCTGCTCTGAGGGAGAAAGATGAGGACTTCTACTTCCATAACTATTGGTAGGCTTGGAAACTCATGAGAAAACTCATTTGGCTGCTATGAGTCAGAATGAACTCAATGGTTATGAGTGTGAGAATTAAAAAAGAAGTCCCTGGCTAGTGTGAACAGTTAATGCCTAACAGCTGCTAACTGGATGTCTGGAGGTACTTCCCACAGGTACCTCACAAGAAAGGCCTGGTGGTCTGTCTCTCAAAAGCCAGCAAGGAAAGCCTCTGGATCACAGTACTACTCTCTCAAATAGGGAGTGGCCATGAGTCAAAGCTGAGTCAAAGACAGCTGTTTTGTTTTTCCTCTTAGATTACTCGAGGCTTACCAGAATCCTATCAATGAATTCTCTTCCTCCTCCTCATTTTTTGTTTGCCTTAAATGACTTAGAAGAGATGTCTGTTATTTGTAACCAGGAGTTCTAAGAAAATCAATCATTCCTTGAGTCATAGAATTAATACTCTCATTTCTTAAAATCTGTTTCAGGAGAGCAGTGTAGTCTCTTGTGAGGGGTGGTTGTTCAGTGCTGTGGAGTCAGAACTTGGCAGAAGTGCCAAGATGCCCCCCATGTGGTAAAGGAACCCTGGTGGCATAGTGGCTACCAGTTGGGCTACTAACTGCAAGGTCAACAGTTGGAAACCACCAGTTATTTCAAGAGAGAAAGACAAGGTTTTCTATGCCTGAAAAGAATTACAGTCTTGGAAACTCACAGGGGCCATTCTACCCCGTCCTACAGGGTCACTGGGAGTCACCATTGACTCCATGGCAGTGAGTTTGATTTTAGCCTTCAGTATAGGTCAGCAGTTCTCAACCTGTCCGTCGCGACTCCTTTGGGGGGTCAAAAGATCCTTTCACTGTGGTCACTCGATTCATAATAGTAGCAAAAGTACAGTTATGCAGTAGCAACAAAAATTTTATGGTTGGGGGTGGTCATCACGGCATGAGAAACTGTACTAAAGGGCCAAGGCATTAGGAAAGTTGAGAACCACTGGTATAGGAGAAGAAACCAGTGCTGAAAAGAGAAATAATTTATCAAAGATTACCTTCTAGTGAAAGGTAGCACCAGAACTCAGTGACTCTTAGAGTTTAAGGCTCTTTGTAATGAAAATGCTGCTATTTCTGCCATTTTCAAATGTGGATCACCTGTGTGCATCCTCCCTCATGGCCCACCCTGCAGGCTCTCAATTGGAAACACTGTAACTCTGCCATCTTTCAGAATCAACAGGAGGAGCCCACATACTACAATGTGAAGTTACAATATTATGGGAAAAAAACAATTGAAAAGCGGTGGAATAATTCCCAATTTAAAGAAAAGGTACAAAGACAGCAGAGGTGTCCAGGTTCCCTCCCCTTAGCGTTTCGCTCCATGGAAACCTTTCACATTCCCACAATACAAACCCCAATCCAGACCATTATGGTGGATGGCTCCCAGCGGCCCCACGGGACAGCTCCTCAGCTTCCTAGCTTGTAAGGCTTTATGTAGGCCGACTGCTCCAGTCTCTGAGGAGCAGCTCGGGCTCAGCCACTGACTTCTGGGCTAACAGCTGGACCATCAGCTCTCATATATACAGGTATGAAAGTTAGTCTTCTAATGCACATACTGGGAGCCTAAAATTCAATCTCTCTCTCTCTCTGTTACACACACACACACACACACACACACATACACACACACAGCTTTCTTATACTAGGCACTTCAAAATTGCAGCATTCTGATATCTCTCTACATTTTTCTGTATTTGTGAGATTTGGACAATAAATATTTCTGTACTCAGAATTTGCTTGTGTGTGTGCATGCAGAGCATGTTGCATTTCTCCCTACCCCTTCTTGGTATGGAGTCTATCTGATTCACTCACATTTAAATGTGTTTTCCATGCAAGATGCTGGGCTCTACAGGAACCAGGTGATGTCACATGTTTTTATCTTTTCCAATCAGAATACGGAGCTCAGGTAGCACTGTGCATTGGAAGTTGAGCTACGAACCCCAAGATCAGCAGTTGAAACCCACCTGTTGCCACCCCAACAGACACGTAAGGTTGTTTGCGCCTGTAAAAGATTCATCGCCTCCGAAACCCCAGATAGGCCACCTTGGAGTTGGAATCAGTTTGATAGCAATGTGTTTTGTTTTTGTTTAGTCAGAAATTAGACTGAGTCAGCTTCATAATTTTTGCCAACTTGGAAGTTCTACTTAATAGTGGTGTTTCATCATCACTCAACTGTACTTTAGCCTTTCAGGCAGCATCATTTGAAGTAGATTGAATGTGCTCATTTTTCAACTCCTGAGTGTCACCATGAGCATTTCAGGCCACCGTTCCTTCAGACTGGGACCAGATCTAAGATAAGAAGGGCAGATTGCATCACCACTACAGCCTTGCTGCCATGTTGTCTGAACCAAACAGCCTAGACCTACTGCAGGACAGCGGTCAGCTGGCCTATACCTGCGGTTGTGGACCCCTGCATTAATGAGGGGCTTTGGAATGAAGAGGTATCTGGAACACGTTCTACTTACTGCTGGGCATCACTTCAAAGTGAGGTCTCCCTTCCTCAGTGGACAATAAGGTGGCCAGCTTTCCTTCTATCATCTCTCCATCAATGAATCTTCCATAAAGTGCGGTCCTCTCATCCGGGTACACGTAGGCTATCTTCTCTCCCGTCATCTCCCCATCTTCATTGACTTCTCCCACAAGGCTCCCACCATCCTGACAGGAGAAATTAAAGAAGAGCCCAGAAAATATCACATGGTGTATTTATCTACAGAACACAAAGGCAGACTTTTCCTCTTTTATGTCTTCATTCTTAATAGCACCAACATGGACAATAACAGTTTAAGAACTCAGTGCTTTTCATATTTGTGAAACAAATGTAATGCGTAGCTTCTCATCATTCCTAGGCCAGACAAACGTCTTGAGGAAGGTAGAGGTGTATACAGGAGGCATGGGAGCCTGATTCCTGGAAGAAGGGAGTGTACTGACCTGTTAGTGGTTTGGTCATTTTCATTACCCGTGACAATGCAGACTATAAATCCTGGGATATATATATACATACACACACACACACACACACACACACACACACACATATATATATATAATGTTGTGGCATCACTGCCCTGGTGGGAGTAGGAAGCCCAGCCTTGATCCTAGAGAGCTGCTGTTGGATTTGAACTGTCAACCCTGTGGGCCACAGTCCCGCACACAACCACTAGGCCACCAGGGCTCAGCCAATAGGTTCTTATAGACTCTATCTTGGTTTATTATTGAAGAAATAATAATATACCTAATATGTGTTCTATTAGTCACAGACATTGAAAGGACATGTAATGTAAATGTAAATGTCACATGTGGCCAGTAACCAGGGTAATGTAGATCTCAACAAGGCAGCCTTGTCCACTTTTTAATCCAGTCTCTCCTCTGATGTCTGGTCAAGGAAGGCGAACCCTGGAGGCTTTGTGGCTATGAGTTGAGCTAACCACTACATGGTTTTCCCCACCCTGAGGGAGAAAGATGAACCTTTCAACTCCCATTAAGCGCTGGCAGTCTTGGAAACCCACAGGGACAGTTCTACCCTGTCTTATACCACGAGTTGGAGGCGATTCAATGGCATATGTTGTTTGTTTGATTTTTATTTAGTTAATTAAGAAAGTCTTTCACTCCTAATCCATAAGAGTGAATTTTTGTGTCTATCTGCAAAGATAGAGTTTTCCACCTTCTCTAAATTGATAAATATCTCCATCACATTGTCATCATTTTCCCTTTCTGTCCTTCTTGATCCTCTTTCTGTAAGGAGTCTGCTTTGATTAATGTTTATCTCTCATTCTATAAGGGTCACTCAGCTTATCAAGTCACTGTGTACCCTAGGAGGAGAGTCAGCGGCGATTTGTCAAGTTGAACTGGGCTACCAAAATTCTATCCTAGCACCCAAGATAGAGAGGCTGTTGTAGGTTGTTTTGTTTTGCTCTTGTTTTTAAATTTCCATCCCAAACGCCCTCATAGTATAGCTTTGGAAATCCAAGACCTTTATGGACAACAGGAATACTGTGATGTCTTCTAAATGCTTGGTTGTTTTCTCAGCTCCAAGGTTCCTGCTTCAAGTCAGTGCTACAGGCAGACTTTTCCAAAATGCTGCCTTTCCAGGAGACAGCAGGAACAAAGCACCCCTAGCCCTTTATCCTTACAGTTCATAGGCAGCTAATTGCTCTTTGGAGGGGAGAAACAAAAAAATGATCAATTAAAAGCACATCATAGCACTTGCATAGAGAGAGAAATAATTGGAAGCACTTTTCATGGATAGAAAGCACATTAGGAATATCTTCGTTGTTCTTTCTCCTATCAGAGTTCGTTCTTTATAAGTCGGCACAAATGGCGATGGTGCTTTTGGTGAGCTCTGCCTTCAGGCTTCCTGTGAAGATCACTGAGGATGTTAGAATGTTTGGGCATCATGGGTGACAGAACTCATAGAAGCCTTCACCATGAGGATATACTTCCAACTGGAGTCTGTCTATCTCCAGCCTCACACCTCCTTCAACTGCTTTAAACATCTCGCTTGGGGGAAATTGAGTTTCGCTGTCTGGAGTGTTACAGCAGAACTCCTTCTTTTATTGCCAAAGGGAGGGAAGAATTTTTCATGAAGACTTCTACATCACCGTGCCAGAGTAAATTTCCAAAAGAAATAAAATATCCTGGGAGTGTACTTGCACATACTATATGGAGAATTGTTGCTTTCTCCTTCTCTGGTTCCTGTTTATAGATCCCTGGTAGCGTAGCAATTATACATTGCGAAACCACCAACCACTGCTCGGAAGAAAGAAGAGGCTTCCTACTTTCATAAACAGTTACAGTCTCAGAAACCCCGAACTGGCCCTGTACTGTCCTGTGAAATCGACTCGGTGGCAGTGAGCTTGGTTTCCTTTGGCTCGCTTCTGCTTCGGCCTCATAAACTTCCTGTGTGCTGGAGAGGGAAGTATCCAGGGAAAGCAGGGCTTTCTGGTCCTCCCTGTCGAAGGGAGAGGCACACTTTCGACGCCTAAGAAGGTACTATCTGGTGACATCCATTGACACCTATTCCTCTATAGGGTGGGCTCACAGGGTAAAAGCTTGCTACTTCTCCATGGCCTGATTGTTTTACTCATTCTCTCCTGGGTCCTGGGAACTGGCAGAAGCCACAAGGCTATCTGTTCCCTTCTTCAGGTGGTCCTCTCCTTGGGGAAGGTCACCCCGGTTAGCCCACTCCCAGGGGACCTGCAGCACTCGAGCTGCTCTGTCGGCAGCAGGCCTCTATGCCACTCAGAGATCTCCAGGCCATTCAGCACCGATGCCAATTTAATTCACACACCGAGAGGCTGAGAGGTGTTATTCGTCCTTTCAACTGCTGACAAGATATCAAATATAAAGCAAGTGCATCAACCCAGGAAAGAGTAAAAGTTCATAACTCTTCAATGTGTCCTTCCAAGACAGTCTTCTCTTGGTATCTTATAATACTTCAGAGTGCAGGCCAAACTCAATAATGTAATCTAGAACCATTTCCAGATTTCAAAAGGCAACTACATTGAGTGGGGTGGACCCATTCATGCAGGGGAGTGCCTCTTGGATCTCATCTTGGCACTTGAATAGGGGTACTAGCTACACATTGGGCTGCTACCCATAACGTCAGCAGTTCAAAATCACCAGCTGTTCTTCTGGAGAAAGGTGGAGCTTTCTACTCTCACGAACAGCTCCTGTCTTGGAAAAGCACAGGGGCAGCTCTTCCCTGCCTTGGAGGGTCTTGACCGAGGTGAGTCTGGTCTTGTTTGAGGGATTGCATGGTTAACGGTGGTAATTGGTGTCCTGGGAGTCAGTTCCGACTGATCGCGACCCTCTATGAGTCTCAGGTAAAGTGATGTCCATGGGAGCATCTGGAGCATCAGGGCTCCTTTTATGCACCCCCCCCCCCCACACGCACCCCCACTTCCTTTGACTTCAGCAGTACCAGCCACTGGGCAGAGAGAAGTTCCATCTGGCCAATCACAAAGCAAGTTTGTTTTCCCAGGCTGGTGAGAAGCCACATGCACCGCTTGTTCTTCTTGCCTGCTTCTAGACAGTATCTAGAATGGCTTCCTATCCATCACAGAGCCTAGGCAAGAGGACATGGAAAGTTTTAGTAATTCTTTAAGAAACCATGCTACAATCTTTGTGCCCTATGCCCTATTCCTCGGGCAAGAGTCCTGGTGGCCCACAGTGAAGCGCTCAGCTGGGGGAGGCTGGTTGAACCATGTGCTTTTGAGTGCCACTGGGAGGAGGGCTCTGCCGCAGGGTGGCCCTTGGCACCGCAGAAGGATCTCGGCCTGCGCCTTGGTCATCCTCACAATGGCGATGTTGCATACAAATATCCTCAGCGTATAATTTATTTAGTTAGCTGAGGTGCCCGATTGACTCCACAGCAGCTAACACCCTTGTCTTCTATGTATATTCGTTTATTTTTAACCAATACTTTTCAGTCATAAGGTGGCATTTAGAGAAAGGGGAAAATGTATTTTGATGTCAGCCCTAGACAAAACAAAATTTAAGTCATACATTTTCCAAGCTATGAAACGCTTCAAACATCAGTGATAGTTCACGAGATATCTTAGATGCAAACAAAAGTTAGAGTCTTAATTTCCAACCATGGGTTTTGCGACATTGTTACCTTAATAAACTTCATGCTTTATTGCGGAATGTTAGCAAATCAAGTTCCATCGAATCACCTTCACTGAAGTAATATAAACTCTAAAGCACCTTAAAAAGTCAGCAACAGAATTACAAAATCAAATAACTCTTAAAAAAACTCGAACTCCCCCACTCAGAAATTGCTAGGTTAATTCTTACATCTGAAGAATAGTAAACCAGCAAAACCAAACAATTCCACTATTCTTTCCTACGTGCCAAAGAAATGAAAAACAATAAAGCTTTTTTAGTGGTACACTAAGACGAAGTTGTCCCGATTTGTCTTTCTTCTTTTTTTTAATACACCCTTGCTTTTTAATTGTTTTTGAAAATGTATCATGGCCACCACACCCAAGACTCAGGACACTTGCATCACTCCCAAGTCATGGTCCATGGCTCAATCTGTGCTGATCGTGGCGAGCCCTCTGCTTCGAGACCAAGACTGAGAAAGAGTCAGCAGTAGCCAGAGCACTGCCATCTGTGAAAGGGTTACCACATGCCTCAGAAACTGAGGCTTCTGCTGCTCCTGTGATTTTCAAGAGTAAATGTCGTAAAACCTGTTTTTTTCCAGCAAAATGAATGATCACGAGGCATAAACACACACATACAAAACAAACCCAATGCCGTCAAGTCGATTCCAACTTAGAGTATCCTCACAGGACAGAGTAGAACTGCCTTAGGGAGGTCCCAAGGCTGTAAGTCCTGTGGAAACAGATGGCTACATCTTTCTCCCAAGGAGCGGCTGGTGAATTCGATCCCCCAATTTGTCAATTAGCAGCGGGGCTCCTTCATAAGGCTTACTGGGTAATAGATCCAGCAAACTCCATGCCGAATATTATCTTTATATTGTCCCTTGAAGATCAGCCTTCCGTCTGTGTCGTATTCCTGGGCAGGACCATTCAGCTCTCCATCTACATAAGTGCCTTGGAGAACGCCCCCGTCTTCATAAGTATACACTCCCTGGCCCTGTAGGGCATCATCCACATAATACCCTTCCAGGGTGCTGTGAGAGAAGGGAGAACAAAAAAGGATAGTCAGGACTCAAGTCTCTGAAAAGAAAGACCGCATTTAAGGAACTTTGTACCCAGCTGTGTTTCAGCTCCGAGAGGGTGATTTAATTGTTAATCTCTACTCACTCACTCACTCATTCACTGACCCATAGCAATCCAAAAGGACAGGGCAGAACTGCCTCTGTGGGTGTCTGAGACTTTAACTCTTTACAGAGGAGAAAGTCCCATCTCACAGCAGGGAATTGGAAAGCAAGCCACACCTGAGCATGTTCCCAAGGGGAGATGCTGACCAATACCAGGAAACCGAACCTCTGCTGGTTCCTTGTCCACACAGAAACCCTCAGAAAATTCAGTTCAGTGGTCATTCTCATGGATAAAGTGACTTATGTGGTGGTCTCTAATAATGCAAATGGAGGTTAGAGTATGTAAAGGCCTGTGTGCTTGTTTTAGTTGTTGGTGTATTATTTATTAATGAAAGCCAGAAATAGCATAGTAGCTAAAGAAAAATCTTCCATATGTTGGTCTCTAAAAGGGATTTATTTATTCTGTGTATTTGAGTATGTGTGCACGCACCCATGACTGAGAGATATAGAATAAATTTGTGTCTGCTGATGATTTTTCTAAGAACCCTGGGTGGTAATGTGGCTTAAGTATTGGTTTGCTAACTGCAAGGTTGGTGGTTCAAACTCACTAGTTGCTCCTTCCACAGGGGAAAGATGGGACTTTCTGCTCCCATCAAGATTGCTAGTCTCAGAAACCATATGGTTGCTATGAGTTAAAATCAACTTCATGGCAGTGGGTATGATTCTGCTGGCCTAGAAAAGCTTGAGGACAATGGTTCTAGAGGTAGAGAAAACTCATACAGTGATCCTACTGACCTTCCAAGGCCCCCTCCCCTCTCTCTTCTATAAATAACGTCCTGGGAAAGTTCAAGTACACCTGTTCAGGATTAGCCTCTCAAGAGCCAAGGTGCAATGAAATGAACTTTATAAAAAAAAAATTCATGATCTAAGTTTGTTTTTGTTTTTTTGGGGGGACGTCATTGCCCTCTGGTGGTCATGGGAGCTACCCAGTCCTGCTCCTGAGAGCCGCCGCTGGATTTGAACTGCAAAGCCCGTGGGCCGTAGTCCCTCATTCAACCACTTACGCCACCGGGGCTCAGCCCCATGATCTAAGTTTGGAATTAGGTAAATAATTATTAAATGAAAAGATTTATTATCATAGCATAATGATAAGATATATATCATTATTTTAACACCGGTCACTACAAGCTGGAATCAATTGACACAGAGGTGACAACAATGGGCCCCAGCATCAGAACCTTTGTGAGGCTGGCACAGATCTGGGCAGCAGGCAGCAGTTCATTCCATTGTCTATAGGGTCACAAAGAGTCAGAATCAGGCACCTAACAACATGATTTTAATGCAGGCAGTCAGCAGTCAGTCCTTAACTCAGCTAGTAAGTATTTATGACTACAGGGAGCCCTGAAAGCAGCAAGAGTTGTGTGAGACTCGTCACACAGGGGAGCTGGGAAGCCCAGACATCTATTAATCAGGGGACAGGAGGGACGCAAAGAGGACTGCGGGAACTGGGGAGGCTGCACCTGGCTCTGCCTGGCAAATTCTTGTCATTAAAGAATGACTGAGAATGATCTGTGATTATGAGGTGACAAGTTCTGCCCAAATAACCGTAGCGTCCAACCACACAATTATAATGACACTGTTTGTAGTCTCCCAAGGAGATACATAGTTCTCTTTCAGTTTTGTTTGTACTATCAATGACAAATAAGCTTTCTCAATTCAGGATGAGAATAAAGTGCACTCTTTAGTACAGCCCTGCATAAATAATCAAAATTCAAAACCTGCGAGGTTGGAGCGATGTTATTCTGGTGTCATTAGACTTCCATAATTAAAAGAAACTGAGGAATGCTGGTGAAGGATAGCTCATCAGTGGACAGACTGTGCATTAGAGAGTTTCAGAAAGTATCCATCACTTTTCATTGTTTCTTGAACTGCTAGGTTCAAGTTACATTGGAGTTTTAGACATATTGAAAATATTGTGGACTGCCAAAAAACAAAAACAAAATCAAAACAAAACAAACAAATCTGTTTTGAAAGAATTATATCCAGAATGTTACTTAGAGTAAAAGAGTAAAAAATGACAAGACTTCATCTTACATACTTTGGCCATGTTGTCAGGAGAGACCAGTCCTTGGAGAAGAACATCATGCTTGGTCAAGTAGAGGGACAGCGAAAAAGAGGAAGCCCTTTGACAAGATGGGTTGACATGGTGGCTGCCACAATGGGCTCAAACCTAAGAACAAATGTGAGGGTGGTGCGGGACAGGGCAGGGCTTGGCTCTGTTGTACACAGTGCTGCTATGATGTGGAACGACTAGAAGCCATGTAACTAAACCACTACTACTTCATCATTAGACTAAAGACCTCATTTATGAATATCTCTTACATAGCCCAAAGTCAATCTGCACTTAAATGTCCCTTTCTTAATTACCAGCCCAGGATCAATGGGAGGGCCGACCTAATTGTCTTTAGGTTCATTAAGTCCCAATTGCCCTGAGAACAATGAAGGAAAAACAATGAATATCAATACCCAGATTAGAGATTAGAATAAAACTTAGAGATGTTAACAAAGTATGGTGCTATTGTGATGGTTCATTTTGTGTATCAATTTAGCAATGCTATGGTTTGACCAAACACTGGTCTACTTAGTGCAGTACAACCCTCATGAACTTAATCACCTTCCATAGTGTGATGGTCTGTAATGGAAGCAGTCCATTGGAAAGGGAGGAGTATCCTTATCATGTGCTCTGCCTCCAGACCATGCATATGTATTTTTTTTTTTTGTGGGCATCACTGCCTCTGGTGGTCGTGGGCGCTACCCAGTGCCGCTCCTGAGAGCTGCCGCTGGATTTGAACCGCCAAGCCTGCGGGCCGCAGTCCCGCACTCAACCACTTACACCACAGGGGCTCAGCCCACATATGTATTTTTTTGGGAGGAAGGCATCACTGCCCTCTGGTGGTCGTGGGAACTACCCAGCCTTGCTCCCAGAGAGCTGCTGCTGGATTTGAACTGCTAAGCCAACGGGCCGCAGTCCCGCACTTAACCACTACGCCACTGGGGCTCAACCCCTATGCATATGTATTTTTATAGAACTTTCTTCTTGCTTCTTTCGGTGCTGTTGCCATCTTTTGACCTAAGGGTTTTGAAATCCATGCCTGCAGAAGTCCCTAGGCTGAGACTTGAATCTGCCAGCCCCCTGCAAAGTCTTGCCAGCTTCAATAATCATGAGCCAATCAATCCCCTGAAGTAAAGACTTCTCTCTATGTATTCATACAGGAAGTCCTGGTGGCAGTGGGTAAAGGGCTCCACTGCTAACTGTAAGGTTGGTAGTTCAAATCTACTAGACCTTTCATGACAGAAAGATGATAAGGCAGTCAAGTTCTATAGATATCTTAAGCTTTGGAAGCCTCGTGAAACAGTTCTGCTATACCTACAGAGCTGCTATGGGTCAGAATCAACTCAGCGGCCAAGAGTTTGGTTTGGTTTTATATATATGATGTGTGTTACTTACATAATCTAGTGTCAACTGGTCAAGAATGAAGGAGAGGGTCTATCTAGATAAGATAGACTGGATGAACAATCTGGAGGGGAAAATGAAGGGACTGATGGTTCAGGGAGGGGGTTGGTGGGACATGGGAGATGGGGAGGAAGGAGAAAGGAGGTGCTGTTGATCAACCCAGGGATAAGGGAATATCAAGTGATTTAAAATCAGTGACAAGGTGTATATAAGGGGTCTGATAGGAATTGATCAAGAGTAATGTAACAGAGAGAAAATACTGAAACCCAAATGGAGGCTAAGTATGATAGTGGGACAGGAGGAAAGTAAAAGGAAATAGAGGAAATAACTGGGGGGGAAGGTAAAGGGCATTTATGGAGGTCTAAATACAGGTATGTACATAAGTGAATATATTTATATATGACGATGGGAAATAGATCAATGTGCATATACTTATACGGTTAGTATTAGGACAGCAGTTGGGCGTTGGACCTCCACTCAAGTACTCCCTCAGTTAAGAACATTTTGTTCTATTAAATTGACATTGCATGATGCTCACTTTCCCGACACAATCACTGAAGGCAAATATGTGCATAAGCAAAGGTGGTGAAGAAAGCTGATGGTACCTGGCTATCAAAAGATGTAGGGTCTGGGGTCTTAAAGGCTTGAAAGTAGACAAGCAGCCATCTAGCTCAGAACCACAAAGTCCACATGGATAAAGCACACTAGCCTGTGTGACCACGAGGTGTCAAAGGGATCTAGTATGAGGCATTAAAGAACTAAAAATTAGGCAGAGCCCCGGTGGCGTAAGTGGTTGAGTGCAGGACTGTGGCCCACGGGCTTGGCGGTTCAAATCCAGTGGCAGCTCTCAGGAGCAGTGCTGGGTAGCTCCTATGACCACCAGAGGGCAAACAAACAAAACAAAGACAAAAAAAAAGAACTAAAAATTTTATCATTATAAGTAAGGGGGGTACAGATTGGTGACCCAAAGCGCATCAATAGATGAAGCGACATCCCCTTACAGAGGGGTTCCAGTGAGGGGATGAGCCAGTCAAAATGCAGTGTAGTAACAATGAAATATGCAACTTTCCTCTAGTTCTCAAATGCTTCTTCCCACCCACTGTCATGATCCCAATTTTACCTGACAATCAAGCTAGACCAGGGGATGTACATTGGAGCTAAAAACATTAGGAATTTAGGAATAGATGATTCCTTCAGGACCAGTATTGCTATAGTGATACTGGTAGGGTGGAGGGAGGGTGGAGTAGAAAAGGGGAACCAATTTCAGGGATTTACATATAGCCTCCTCTCTGGGATAAGGACAACAGGAAAGAGATTGATGGGACACATTGGACAGTGTATGATATGACAAAGTAATAACAATTTGTAAATTATTATGGGTTCATGGGGAAGAGGGAGTGGGTAGGGAGGAGAAACATGAGGAGCTGGTACTGGGGGGCTAAATGGAGGAAGGATATCTTGAGAGTGATGATGGCAACAAGAGTGCAAGTGTGGTCTGCATACAAATGAGGTATGTGTTGATCATGATGGGAGTTATATGAGCCCCCAATAAAATGATTTATAAAAAAAAGAATGAAGGGGTGGAATTTTGCCCATCAATCAGGTTGCAGCTTGATTAGAGGGTCACCAAGATAAGTAGCTCCCTGGAGTCCAGCCCCTTCCTCTCTATATGCTTCATCTTCCTGCTGATAAGCCACACAGAGCCACAATGAGAGCAAGAGCCCTGGAGATGCTTCCACTGCCATGGGATCCATAAGACTTTGCATCTACTGGCCTGTGATCACCCCACATTTTGCATCATTGCATGTGGTGCATGAAGCTGATGAGAAATGTATGGGCTAGTATCAGACTCATGGACTTGATTTGGACTGGGATGTTTTCTTAATATATAGTTACTCTTTGATATGAAGCTCTTTCTTATACATTTCTACGTGTGTCTCTGGATTTGTTTCTCTAGTCAACATGACCTAACACATGGGGCTTCAAGAAATTTATGGAAACACGGAATTAAAAGGTAATGGAATTTATCCATGACTTCTACACAATGTAGAAACACACACACACACACACACACTGTTTATTTGTGGGATAATTTATCAGAGAAGGGAAGACGATCTAACTTTCAGCTACAACTTGAAATGGGAAGTTTTAAATAATTAGAACAGTGGCTAAAAAGGAGAGTGTCATTGAGGGGGACAGGCTAGAACCTGCCTTGGTGGATGTCTGAGACTGTGATGCTGCACAGGAGCAGAACTCCTTGTCTTTCTCCGACGAGCAGCTGGTGGGTTTTAACTGCTGCCTTTGTGATTAGCAGCCAACAAGTAACCACTCGGTCACTGAAATCTCCTTACTGGGCAGTAGCTTGTTACTAGTAAAGTTCTCATCTTCCATGCACACCCAGGTCAAGTCTTTCTAGGATGCTGAATAGGTTGCGTGGAGCTTCCAGACTAAGGCAGACTAGGGAAATAAATCTGGCCAAAAAAATCAGCCAATGGAATCCCTCGTGGATCACAACAGTCCAACATCATTATGCCTGGGTTTCCATAAGTGAGGGACTCACAGGAAGGTAACAACCACAGGATGGGTAGCTTTTCCAGTAGTGGGATTCAGTTGGTTTGCACCAGTTTGTTTTTTACACTTACAGTGGCCATTAGGACTGAGAACTGGTTGTTAAAATATTGAAATCCCTCTACTGGATATTTCCCTATTTTTCACCTTGAATTTACTTTAGTGCAATGTTCAACAGCTCAGTCAACAATGGTCCCCTTCATGACTTGGGGATGAGAGTTTAAAAAAGAAGTGACTTTTTCAGAAACTCTATTTTTTAGAGTTTTTATCCCAAACTTCTTGTAACAATTTCAATTTAAAAAACAACAAAACAAGAATGACAGCTAAGTGTTGTGGTTTTTCATTGTTGTTTTTTTGGGGGGGGGGCAACACTGCCCTCTGGTGGTGGGAGTAGGAGGCCCAGTTTTGCTCCTGGAGAGCTGCTGCTGGATTTGAACCTCCCACCCAGTGAACCATAGTCCCGAGTGTTGTGGTTTTTAAAGTTGAGCATCATCATTTCTTCTGGCGATTTGGGTATTAAAATCCAAAACGAATTGGATACTAAAATCCAATTCGGATCTGTCAGCCTATTTCAAGGGGCCCTGGTGGCACAGTGGTTCAAGTGCCTGGCTGCTCACCAAGGAGTGGTTAGTTCGAACCCACCAGCCACTCTGCAGGAGCAAGAGGAGCTAATCTGCTTCTACAAAGACAGACAGCCTGAGAGACCCTATAGGGCTGCTCTGGAGAGAGAGAGAGAGAGAGAGAGAGAGAGAGAGAGAGAGAGAGAGAGAGAGAGAGAGAGAGAGAGAGATTGTACTGATGCGGCAACAGTGTTTTTGGGTTTTGTTTTGTGACATTTTGCTTTCTTGGAGAAGGGTCTTCACTCTTCACTCTCAAGACAGCTGGGGATTTGGGGAAATCAGAATAAGGAAAAGATAGCTCAGCCACCACACCAATTTTGTGTGTAGCTCCTGGAGATAGGTCAGGAGTTGGGGAAGCGTGGTCTTGACCCTGCTCTGTCACCACTAACTTCTACTACACAGCTAGCTTTCTGACCCATCTGGAGAGCAGGTATGCACATGAGCATTGGGCAGAATAGATCACTCGGTTTAAATCCCATCCTTGCATTTCTAGTTCTCCCAGACAGCACCATGTTCTGTTTTGTTTTTCAGTATCAAATGAAGGAAAAGTGCTACAGAGCAAAGGCCATGGATTAGATAGACTCTGTCCTCAGGCACTGTCTGTCCTGTAAGGAAAACAAGGCATTTCCAGTAACACATGTTTGTGGAAAGAATAAATAAATCATTAGAGTGTGAGCTCAAAAGGGGCATTGTGTGAGACTCATCAGTAAAAACACTGCTGTGGAAATACAGCAGGAAAAGGTATCCTCTGGGACATGTAGAGAGATCCCCAAAGCTCTGGTACCAAATCTTGAATGAAACTCTGAGCTTTAAAAAGGACCTGACTGGGCAAAGGAAACTGCTGCAAAAGCATGACTGGTGGCAGCTCAGGCCATCACAGTGACAGGTGGGACAACAGAAGCAGGGACATATATATTGCTAGATAGAAGCGCTTACAAGATTGCTCCTGGGTGTTCCGACCAATGCTGTCAGGGCAAGGCTGACAGGGCATGACTCATGACTGTGCCACCCTTTATTGTCTCTAATACGGTGACCCCATGAGGATCACACCTAGGCAAGACCCTAAGAGACTGTCTCTTCCAGGACAAGCCAGAGAGGACCGGAGACAATGCACTCTCCCAGGCACTGCACATAGGCCAGATTCTCTACAACTTTGTTTAGGGACCAGAAAGAATTCAAGAGCGACTTCATCTACTTGGGGTCCTGCCGAAAGATTTTGGGCTGTCTCAGCCATCCATGGATCTTTTGCAAATAAGGTGCTCAGAATTTCAGCTCTAATACATTATCATGCCCAGTAAACTGGTGTGGAAACGGCTGGCTTCCAATGTTCTTAATTCCTCTAAATCAGTGGTTCTCAACTTTCCTAATGCCGAGACCCTTTAATACAGTTTTTTTTATGCTGTGGTGACCCCCCCACCATGAAATTATTTTTGTTGTTACAATTTTGCTCCTGTTATGAACCAGGTGACTGCAGTCATTTGACTCCCAAAGGGGGTCACGACCCATAGGTTGGGAACCCCTGTTCTAAATGATTGAAAAATTCATATGATCCTCTTTTCTTCTGAAGCATATGTGATTTCAAAGTCATTGTGGAAAGCTTGGGCCCAAGCAACCCAATTTCTTCTTAGAGAGCAAGGTCCTGCAGACATGAATGCCATCACAACAGCCTCTCAGAGGGGAAAACAAGTGACAAGTGACTCTGCTCTTACCTGGCTACAGGTCAGCCGCTGATGCAGACACACAAAATAGAATGCTGCCTGCATTTGCACTATCCCTGGGATCGATGGTGGATGGAACTGCCGTGATCTACAGGAGCTTTCTACCACTGAGCCTCAAACGTAGATCGCCAAGTCTTCCTGAAAGCAGTTTAATATCTTCATAGCACCAAGTTTCCACTGAGGACAGTTGGATGCTGTGTGGAGTGCATTGGCTTGGAATTGAACCTGGGTCTTTCATGTGGAAGGACAGCATTCTCCTGATGCATCACCAATAGACCCCTGTCCCCCAGTAGCCTCCACCTGCCCCAAGATACCCTACTGCGAAGAACATTGTAACCAAGGGTGGAAAGGAGATCCTAACGGTGAGGACACTGGAGTGAACATGCGCCCATCATTCCAAAGACAAATGTTTTTGAAATTGTCGAGTGCTACCTGCCATCAAAGAAGAAGAACTTCCCCCGTCCATTCTTTTCTCCGTGAGCAAAGCTCCCCTCAAATCTGTCTGTGGAGGAGTAGGTGACAGTGCAGAATCCGTGCGGCAATCCATCGTCATCCAGCTGCCCTGGGAGAGAGAGAATCGCAAGGCAAACTTTAACCTTCCAATGCTCTGTGATGGAGGCGTCAGCAATCGGATATCGCCTTAGCGGTCAGAAACCTTCCAGGGCCTAGGGTGGTAGTGAATGCAGAGGGTCCCCCACTCACCTGTACCAGCAGAAGCAAATGATTTGCTCTGTATACTCTGTGGGAGTGGCTAGACCCACATTAGAGGGCCTAGACACATGTCTGAATACGGACACCAAATAAGACTGGTTATTGTCATTTTGAAGCCTGCAGTGCACGTGCCATTTACAAAGTTCTTGCCTGCATACTATGCCTAGAGGCTCATGCATAATGAGGGTAAGGGGACAGCACTGGTTTATTGCCAGATACATTGTCTTCAAAATACATGCTCTAATTCTAGAAGTAAAGTAAATAATACGTCTTTTACATGTTACCACACAGTGCCTGACCTTAAGCTTCCTGCTTTACTTTACAAAATCTTTCAGCTTTGTGCATTTAGTGAATAACTATCCTCTGCTGCTTTGTTCAGAGGGCCTGTATTTTAATTGTATCTATGCTCTCACTGCCAGTGAGTGGATTCCGAATCAGTGACCCTATAGGACAAGGAAGAACTATCTCATAGAGTTTTTGTGGCTGTAAATCTTTACGGAGCAGCTGGTGGGTCTGAAAAACTGTCTTATAAATGAGAAACCTCCACAGTGTTTAATTCCCCATGCCACCAGGGCTCCTTAATGTATCTTCATGGCGCTTTAAGCAATGATCAAGTTGCTTTTGCTCATAGGACTTTAGGGAACCAGGTAGAACTGTCTTCGTGGGTTTCTGAACCTGTGAACTCTTTGTTGTTGTTGTTGTTGTTGAGACCATCACTCTTTATGGGAGTAAAAAGTCCCATCTTTCTTCCCTCAGAGGGGCTGGTGGTCTCTAACTGCTGACCTTGTGGTTAGCAGCTCCACATGTGACCACCATGCTACCAGGAATCGTGATTGTGTGCAGCAGCAGAAGCAGTTCCTGTGGTCTTTTAGCTGTTGGTTCTTCTTGGAGTACACACTGGCAGTCTCATACTTTGGCTTAAAGTTAAAGCTTAGGTTTTTAAATGTGACTGGCATATTTCATAAAAACAAGGGACTCCCGGAAATAAAACCAAGCAAAACACAGGGATCACCTCATTGAGTTATTCTGGTGAGTTGCTTTTGTGATGGCAGGTAAAAATGAAGGCAGTCGGGCATCTACTGCTCACGTCCTGGGCTAGCCTGAGTCATTGATGAAAAGGGAAGGAAACATTCAATACTGTGTGCAATGCAGGGACATGCAACACTGAGCTGTAGCTCCCAGAAGGCCCACGGATGTCAGACTATAAAGAGAACACACCCCATTTCCTCAGACAAAGGCTTTCATCTTCTAGTGAGAACAAGGAAGCAGATCCTGTGGAAGAAATGGTGAGCAAGGGCTCTTATAAACTACTTTTTAAAAGACTTTTTAAAGGAGTCTTGGTGGCAATGTCACCAGTTTTGGACTCCTAACTGCAAGGTCCGTGGTTCAAGTCCACCAGCTGCTCCTCAGGAGAACAATGAGGCTGTCTGCTCCTGCTCAGAAACCCTACATAGGGTCACTATTAGTAAGAATCAATTTGATGGCAGTGGGACTGGTTTTGGGTGTTTTTATTAGTATTGCTGAAAATTTAAAATATCCCCCCGCCAATATTTCATGTTTTATGGCTACAGAGATGAATTACTAGGCCATTTACAATAAGACATTATAATTTGAATAAAATCTGAATAGTATAATTCCTTTACACAGACCACAAACTTTCTCCCAAGAGGCAGAAAAGTGAATGGCTTAGGAAGAACAGAGCAGCCCTGGTGGCACAGTGGGTTGTGCATTAGGCTGCTAACAGAAAGGCTGGCAATTCGAAACCACCAGCGGCTTTCTATTCTTGTAAAGACATTGGGCAGTTCTACCTGTCCTATAGGTTTGCTATGGGTTTGAAGCTCCTCCATGGCAGTGAGGTTTTCTTGTTGTTGCTTTTTTCCCTGAGAAGGAACTGGGTTATGCCTGTTCTTCTCTCTTTCAAAAACAAACTATACAAGTACATGACATGATTTAATGGCACGTACATCAAATGAACTAATTTGAACAATTATTTTCTAAATAGCGACTGATATTTCTCCCATTAACATGAAATCTCTTTTTCCTTCTCATGGAAAAAAACTGACTGGGCAAAGTTAACAGTTTTTTGCTTTTATAAGTGTTGTTGGGATCAACTGAGACATGGCCATTAACTTTTCCATGCATTGGCTTCTTCCTTCTCCACATCCAAACAATCAGGTTAGTCTCCCAGCCAAGTGCGTGCTAGTTTCATGAAAGTGTTTCCCTCACAGAAACCATCATGGACTCCAGTTCTATAAATGGGGGGTTAGATAATGTCTGTCGGCCCACTCTAAGTCCAAGAGAAATTTTCTAATAAACAGAAACCCTCAGGGAGAAAACTAGAGTCCATGGTCCTCCACCTCCCAGCCATCATAGCAGCCATGGCCTGAAGTTGGGACCACTCCTAGGGAGCTACACAGGCTGCCCAGGGCTGGGCCCCTCCCCCTTTTTATTGAACAGTTTTATCAGTACTTTATCCAGTTATCATACAATTCAATAGTTCATCTATATCAAGAAGAGCTGTACAGTCTTTATCACAATCACTTTTAGAGCATTTCGTTATTGTTACTCATTATTGTTCCTATAGTTTTTTTTTTTTTTGCAATTTTGGCAAAATTACATGTAATAAAACATGCACTAAGCCATCAACTTTTACACATATAATTCTGTGCCATTGATTATATTCTTTGTGCTGTATGACCATGATTGAGATCCTTTTCCAAATTGTTCCCCCATCATCAACATAAACTCAATGCCTCCAAGCAACAACTCTTCATCCTTCACCATGGTAACCATAGGTCAAGTTTGGCATTTTTTTTTTGTTGAATAGTTTCCTTGATATAATAGTCATCTATCATACACTTCCAGAATTAAACCGGGCCCCTATCACAATTCATTCTAATGTTTCCTCTCACATCCCATTGATTTCTCCCACCCCCACCCCCCCACCCCCATTCCTGAGAAACCGTTTCATCATTATCGTCTCTCTGCATGAGCAGGCCACTACATCTTTCTCCTCCAGAATGGTTGGTGGGTTTGGAGTGCTGATCTCTAGGTTAGCAGTGGAGCTCAACTCCTGTCCCATGTCTGAGGAAAACACCCACAGCACTGGAGGTGAGATTTAAGAGCCAAGCCTGGAATTGTCACACCCCCTTGCAGCACTGAAGGGACCACAGATATCTCCCCTGGCAATGCGACGACAATCAACCCTGCAGCACCAAAGACGTTGTCACAGTTCTATGATGATCCAGCATTCTCTCTCTCTCTCTCTCTCTCTCTCTGGAGAGGAACACACAGAAGTTACCGAACTAAGCCTGTGTCTCTGGTGGTAATGCAGACAAGGGATGTCGGAATAAATGTTTTCCGATTGCACACTGTGAGCCCCAGTGGTGCAGGGGTTAAGAGTTGGCCTGCTAACTGAAGAGCAGGCCGTTTGAAACCACCTGCTAGCTCTGAGGGAGCAAGAGGAAGCTTTCTGCTCCCGAAAGGGCTATAGTCTCGGAAAGTGACAGAGGCAGGTCTGCTCTGTCCCATCCGGTTGCTCTGAGACAGGATGAACTTTGTGGCAGTGAGCTTGGCTTCTTTCTTTGTTGGTTTTTAGTGTTGGGAGAGAACTCTGGAAGCTCCCTCTAGCAGGCCTCTGAACGACCACTTCCCATCCAGCGGCATCCACCTCATGGGAGCCCCTGGGTGTCTAGAGTTCTCAATGGCCTCCTCAGTGGCAGGTGGGGGTGCTAACCATTTTCGCTCCCCAGGGACTCCCGAGCACACCCGGCAGGACCCTGTGTTGGCTTGCTTCTTTGTGAGCAATTACCAGAAGCCGGAAAGGAAGCACAAAAAATGAAGGTCTGTGATTAGTCAAGATTTCCAGCTGGAACGTTTCATGGCTTGGAGTATTTTCCCACCAGCAGCAGAACTTTATATGTAAAACAACACAGAGACTGTCCAGAGAAATCAATAGCGCAGAGAAAAGATAGGATTGCTACAGCCTGACACCTCCTTTCAGCCTCCATGCTAGAGAGCTTCTGGCATAATTCCTCACCAAGTGCCATTTGGGCCAGAAGATCAAACATTGTCTTGTCTTGTCGTAGCCGATTCAATGGAGAGGAGTACGGATAGAGGAAAGTTCATGAGCCCACCAGGGGACAAGCCTATGGTGAGGTAAGTGCTGGGCTACTCACCTCAAGGACCAGGGTTTGAACCCACCAGCTGTCTGCTCCCACAAAGGTGGCTAGTCTCGGAAACTCTATGTAGGATTTCTCTGTTGGGGTTGACTCAAGGGCAGTGGGTTTTATGTGCTTTCTGATTATTTAATTTAAACCTCACAACCCCCCCCCCCCAATTCTCACCTTACACGAATGTTGAAAACCCCTCTTGCAATTTATTCTTCAGTTACTTTTTTTCTCTAGATAAGGAGAAATTGGCCCAGCTCTGCTGAGAGTGGAAGAAGAAGAACAACCAAATGAGCCTTTGAGCAGATTCCAATTGAGGCCCACTCCGTGTGCGACAGAGTAGAACTGCCCGCTGCATAGGGTTGTCCTGGCTGTCATCTTGATCCCTCCCTCCTGGCACCTGATGGCCAAGCTCAAAGAGCTAACCTTTAGGGTATGATCGAGCATGAGACAGGGCAAGGGAGCAAAGGTGGTGGGGATTTGGACAGAGCACGAGCGGAATCTATGACGATATTTCCCAGAACTCCTTGCTACCTCGATGGAAGTTTCGGAGTATCTTGTGTACTTAGGAATCTCTTAGAACCCTTGATGCTTGTGGGGGTGGGGGTGGGCCCAGAAATAGAGAGACCAGCTGTGCCAGACTGTGCTGGCTGGTAAGGTTGACTTCCTCCCAGGAGCTTCTAAATAAAATTCTTTTGGACTAGCCTGTGCTTTCCACAGGTAAGTCTTCCTCTTGGCAAGATAAGAGCCCCATTCCAGTAACAAAGTCCCATCCACTGCATGCCCCTAGGGACTGAAAGGGGAAGTGGCACCTCTACAAAAGGCAGGCATTGCTGGGTCCTTATTAGGGAAGTGGAAGAAGTTCTTGTAGGGTTAGGATCCTTCTCAGAGTGTCACCCAGACATATCTGAGGTGCGAATTCCTATTGCTTCCAAGGGTTACCTAACTCCTAGGGAAATACTGGCCCACCTCAGATTGGGGTCCAGTTTTAAAACTGGACCAAGGGCGCTGCAGCCAGGGCCCACTGAGCAGAGGGGAGCATTAGGCCCAAATGACAGGGAAAACGCCCTTGAGCAATTGCTTTGTATTAATGCGGCCCCCAGCTAATGTACCACCTCTTGGTCCACAGAGGAATTTTAAATATTTATAGATGTTGGAGATAGAAAAGGACAAGATCGAAACAAAACAGCTGCAACTGTTCCACAGGTCTACTTTTTCCTGTTCTTAAGATCATTCTTTGTGGAGGGATAGACATTCCAATTGTTCCCTGCCGGAAACCTCTAAGCTGTGTTCTGTACCTGGAACCAACCAGGCCTGTATTCTATGCGGGGATGGCACAGTTCAGCTCAGGGGATTCCATCCAGGTCAGATGGCAGGCTGGTTCCCGAAAAAGGTCCTGCCTGTGGCTTACTCACAGGAGAGCTGAGTGTGAGGCCTGTGTGTGTGTGTGTGTGGGTGTGTGTGTGTGTGTGTCCCTGTCCTTTGGCACAAGTGGCCCTTACACGCCTTATTGGTTTTGTAGACTAGGATACTTCTTTTTAAGAAAAAAGTAATAATAATAAAAGCCAGGCTTACTCTGTTTTATGCAAAGAACATGCCCTCATGGACACATATTTATATTGGCTGTTAAAACTTAATTTGATTTTGAAAATGTTTTCTTTGGGAAAGCTCAATTATTAGTTGCTGGGGGAGGCCACCAGGACACTTAGCATGCCTTCTTCTTAGGTACAGGAGGAACCTTAGCAAGCTTATTGGATACACACAGGGCCATGTCCTAAGGTAAGAAGAAGAATAAACACCTTTAAGACATATGAATGTGCCGAGGAAGTCGATAGTGAAACACTGAGAGAGTGACTTCCACTCCTAGCACTTCATTTGTGGGGAGTCTCATAGCTGCTTTCTCTTAAACACTTTTCCCCTCAGTGTCTCCTTCATGTTTGCAGGCATTTTCCAGGAAAGCAGCCTGTCAGCCGCAGCTGCTGCTTTGGGCTCATAAGTGCCCATCAAGGGGCACAGGCGTTGAGGGCTTGGCTGCTAGCCAAGTCAGCCCAGATGCTGGGCCAAGGACGCCAAGGCAGCCTGCATCCATGACGATCTACAGCCTCGGAAACTCATGGGATTTGTCTATCCTGCCCTGCAGTCGCTGTGAATAGGAACTGACTAAAGGGGTTGGATTGTTGGCTTTGAAGCACCTCTCTCTCTGTGTGCCCCTGACTGGCAGTTTCAGCCCTCCCACTGCTCTGCTGACCAATGCCTTCTAATCATCCCAGAGCAAAGCTCCATGGCCTATGGCTCCCAGCAGTCTCAGCTCCAGGCCTGTGAGCTGGCCAACGTCCTCTTCCTGTCTCATTCCCCAAACCCCTCCCTCTCCCTTTTCCTGGCCCAAACCCCATGCTTCAGCAGAACCGAGCAATTATTCTCTGAATATACCGGCACAACTCCATTCTCCTATGACTTTGCTCACGAGATTTCCCCTCTTTGATTCTATAACCCTTCTTCGAAGAAATCTATATAAGTCACTTTCCCTACTTCCTCTCGACCACCACTCTTCACCTGTCTAGATAGATTTATATGAAATTGTATTACCTGGGACCATAATCTTTGTATTTATGGGCAAAGAGATACAGTAGTACAAATTTCTGTTTCCCAAAGGCCTTGAAGAATAACATTGGAAAACCAACCATCACTCTCCACTGAACCAATGAGCTGCTGCTTTTAAAAAGCCACAGCAGGAGCTCATGAGATGCTCCCAGGGCCTCAGAGGCCTTCCCACGGGAGCGCAGCGGGCTCATGTGCACGGAGCGGCCCAAGTGTTGCTCTCATGTGCCCTGCTCTCTGAGGCATCCCTCCGTATCCGCAGAGATGAGATCGTCACCGTGCTACCATTCCACCCTTACAGATCTGGGGTGTGACCAAGGGCATTTAGATCCATTTCTTCCCCACAGAAAATGCTTCATGCCAAAGAAAGAGGATGCCTACTACCGATTCTGTCAAGTGAAGTTCTCCTCCCCAAATAGCTTTCTAAAATCACCCTCAGCCTTAACTCTGCTAGCTACTATGAGGAACAGTTCCCAATGATCCAATGGCACAGTGTGGAGGAAACGGCTGACCACCATATGTGAACATATTGTTAAGAAACCGACAAGCGGAGGAAGGAAATTGTCTCTAGTCAAGCTAGTCACAACTTTCTCCCCAAATTCTATCCTGCCCCTCCTCCCCCCACCCCAACCAAGCTTACTGCCATCTGGTTGATTCTGACTTATGGTGACCCTTTAGGATAGGTAAAACTACCTCTGTGGCTCCTCGAATTTGTAACTTTTTAACACAAGAACTCTTCAGGGAAGGAGAAAGATTCATCTTTCTTCTAAGCAGGTAGTTTCAAACTGCTGACCTATGTGCCACTTAGTTCAGTAGTAACCCCTTCACCAACACAGCTTCTTAGACAACTACAGCCAACCGCTAAAGAAATGTCGTGATAACAATACTGGCATATTACCTATTGTTTCTTTGTAACTCATTTTAATGTACCTGCTTTTTTTTTTTGGGCATCACTGCTCTCCGATGGTGGGAGTAGGAGGCCCAGCCCCACTGCTGGAATTGAACCTCTGTCCCAGTGGGCCGCAGTCCTGTGCACAACCACTACGCCACCGGGGCTCAGCCCTTTAATGTACCTGTTTTTATACTTAACTGGCTCATTAAAAAAGTTTTTTTTTTTTTTCTTATGGAGAGGCAGTATGATACAGCAGATTGGGATTCCCTGCAGTCTCCCCGCTTACTAAGTGGCCTGGGCTAATATTCTTAACTTCTCTCACTTTAGTTCTCTCCTCCATTAAAATCAGGCTCAAAACAACCACCACATAAGACTGACTAGAAAAGATGTGCGAGACACAGGACAGAACCTACACATAATAAAAACAAAGCCATTATAGCAGTATCAATAGTTTTGACAACGAAACTAATGAGAACAGAGGGTCTGTTTATGAGGAGAGTAGCAGCCTAAACAGTACTGAAAAGCCAACATCTCCGGATTTGCTGCTCTTTGGGAAAGTTCACCATGCTTCCTCATGCATGTGCCCCATGCTGACCAGTCAAGCTGTGGAGAGGAGGGTGGCCCACAGCCATGAGAAGGGCTGGACAAAACAGCTGGGTGCTGTTTTCTGCATGTGCCAGCACTCGGGCTCCTGAGATTCTCCCAAGAATTTTCAGAGATTCTATGTCACTCTGCCTGCAATTTAGTATGACCGAGTGACCAGCTGTCTGGATTGGTCCAGACACAAAAAGCTTAAGCCAGTTGTCCCAGCAAAATTATTAATAATCTCTCTTCTCTCTCATCTAAAGAATGCTTTGATTTGGACAATAATGCTTTAGGTCACCCTATGCAACGACTGAGAACCTTCCCTGTTTATAGCCACTCGACAATCTGAGATTGCCACAATAGGGGGGTATTTCTTTTTATTTTTATATAAACTTTATTTTAGGGAGGCATTTCTAAAGCTGCCTGTTTACACTCTGCAAAGGAGCTTAAGGATCATAGGGAGCCCGTCTTCAGCAGGGAGGGTGCTTTGACTTGTGGAGCACAGCCCTTGACTAAGGTTTTACTTGGGAATTTTATAAGTCAAGCTTTGAACTAGGGAAGCTAGTTGTAACAATTCATAAGGGCACGTTTCACCTTTTATAACACAGAGGTGCAAGTGAATTTCATTGGTCAATCGAATGCTTTTGGACCTCAAGAATTCCCCTGTGTTGACATGATTCAATAGAAAATGAAATCTTTCTATGTGTTCACACTGCTGTGCAAATTTTCTGAAACACACAAACAAAAATCCTCTCTTTTTTGAGTCAGCTTTGGAGTTTGTTATTATTTCCATCGGGATTGGTCCCGTGTTAGAGATAGCAGAAATCCTATTCACATCATCTTGAAACTTCAGGCAGAGATCAAGTGTGTTTTATAAAAATGGATTCTTTGTCTTCACTCAGAAAATAACGATGCCCCTTGATGCATTTGTACACTGTCATCCCACTTTTTTTCCCCATTATGGTCTGCGGGAACTTGTTTGTACACGTTAGAAACCGGAATTAACTAACGGCTAAAAATCATTCCCCTAGATATCTTCAAAGATTCTGGAAGAACACCACCACAGCGTTTGCAAAAACATCACGATGTCTGCAGGTAGAGCCGACTAAGTAAATACTCGAGAGTATTTTCCAAAGTTCCCCGGTACAAAATCATAACATCTCAAGAGACAAACAACCCGATTGTATAACGTTCCCACCTCGTTTTTTTCAGAACCAGAAAAGGTGGGGAAACTCAGCAAAACAAAGTGGTGAGAACACTCGGGGGAGGGGCGCTAGGAGGGAAGGGGCGGAGAAACGCGACACCAGCGCGGTGAGATCACCCGCAGCCAACTGCCTGGAATCCAGAAAGTTAAGTGTCACCCAGCAAGACCAGTCTGGGCTGACGGCGAGCCTGCTCAGCGTGGCGGCGGCGGCGGTGGCCCCAGGGCGAGGAGGCTGCAAGCGGGGGAGGGGACGGTGTGCCCGAGTTCGCTCGGGGGCAGCAGAGGGAAGGGCCCCGGGCGCCCGGAATGTGCGCGTTCGAGTCCCGAGTCCCGACCCTAGTCGGACCCCGCAATGATTTCATTTTCTCCCAGAAGCGGCCGCTCCGGCCCAGACTGCCACGTGCCCGCTCCGGCCTGGTGCGTTGCGCCAGGGGACCGACCCGGACCGGCCTGAGTGGCCGCGGGGCTCGGATGGGAGCGGAAGGGAAGGGCTGGCGGCGGAGAGGGACTCGGGGTTGCCCAAACAACAGGATAGGGAGATGGCTCACGAAGACCGTTCCCAGGGCTGCCCTTCTGCGCACCGCGCTGTCCCCGAAAAGAAGGGGCCCAGAGTGCCAGGCAGGTTTCATAACTCCGAGGGTGGCTGCAAGCCGACTCCGGAGGATCCGCCGTATCCTCCCAGGGGCCCTGGCTCCCGGGTCCCGGCCTGCGCCCTGCTGCGTGGGGTGCCTTGCCCGCCAGCCCACCCTTCGTCCCCGAGCCCGGCGGTCCGCCACCCGCGTAGGGGACATTGGCCACCGCGGGGCCCGTTATCACCCCAGCCGCAGCTCGCCACTCCTCTGGCGCTTCGAGCCCTCCGCGCCTCAGTCTCCGGCCCGGGAGAAAAACTTGTACCTTCCACCGCCTCCTCCACGATCTCGTCGTCGCTATCCATGGCGGCTGGGACCCTGCCCAGCTCTGCGCCGCACGGTTGCCTCCGGTGCTCCCGGCGGCTGCACGAGCTCTGGGCTCAGTCCTGCGAGTTTGGAGGAGGAGGAGGAGGAGGAGGAGGAGGAAGAGGAGGAGGAGGAGCAGGAGGCGAAAGAGGAGGAGCAGTCGGAGCCGAGTCGCGCCGCCTCTCAGCACAGCTCTGCCAATTTCTTGGCTTTCAAGCGCTGCGGCAGCTGCCGTTCGCCCCGCCGTCGCCCGCTTGCCCCCCGACTCCGAGGCTCCCGGGGCAGCTGCGGGCGCCGCCGCCGCAACATTCTCCCGTAATCCCTCTCTTTGTTACCGAGCAGCTGATGCGCTGACATCACCGGCGCCGGTGCGCTCCCTCCCGCGCCGATTGACAGCTCCCTGTCCCTTCCCAGGAGTCGAGTTCCGGAGCCGACTGGCAGCGGCCCGCACGCCCTCGGTTGCCCAGCCCCGCGGCCTCGGGCCCAGCCGCGCGGCTCCTTTGCTCAGGAGCGCCTAGGCCAGCGCTGGGCGCACCATGCGGGCCTGGGCGACGCGGGCTTCTTGAGGGTATTTTAGGCCACCTGGTGCCCGCCAGTGGGGGGTAGTGAGCGCCGCGACCTCCAGTTATGTCGGGAGGTCCCTGGGAAGTCCGGATGCCGGGTCCCTCCGGGGTCAGCCTCCCCCGCCCGCCCCGAGTCCAGAGCAGGCGTCTGACGTTCTGGCGCTCGGCGCCCGCGTCCCCCCTTCACCCTGTTTGACCCTCGGGGCTGCTGCAAGTCGGCACGCACGCGAAAGTCGAGTCCGCGCACAGATGCTAGCCAGTTTCCCTGACTCGAAAGAGTGTCATTTGGAATTCATTCAGGTGGACTGTGGTGTGTGCTCCCCCTTGGGCCGGGTTTACAACTTCCTCTGGACCTGGTCGCCCATGGAGCGATTCCGCTGGATTGCGAAAGTCTCCAAACCAAATGGCCGTGGCTTCTTCATCAGGCGGGAAACCAGCTACTAGTGATGGCTGTCAGGTTTAAAGCAGTTCGGAAGGCAGGTTGAAGCGCCCGTCGGGGGTGTGCCACCTGCCCTCGCTCCCGGCCTGATGCATGTAACGTCCCTGGCTGCCTCCCTGAAGTGCCAGCACTTCACAGGTTCGAGCGCCTCAGGCTCTTGGACAGTATCATTATGGCTCTGCCTCTAACAGGTGGCTGTGAAGGGCGGCCGTAAATAGCTGGTTAAATGGATGCAAATGTGCCCACTGTACTGTGGAATGACGGGGCCGTGGCAGGTTCCTGTCTGTCAATGCTACAGCACTGTGGGAGGGGCCGACGTGGAAGAGGGGAAGGGCTAAAGAAAGTGGTTTCATTTTGTTTTCTGAACAATGAAGGATACTTTGGGGATTTTAAAGTACTTCTAGCACGCCTGGAGGAGGCCACAACTTACTTTTAGCTCTGTGCTTAAAGGACGGGTGGCAGGTTCTTGTGTTTTTATTTTGAAGTTCAGTTTTCCCTCCATAAAAAGAGCAATGGCTGGGACAATCGCCCTCCTAGGCCGCCAGGAATTTGATCTCGTTTTGACTCGTGAAGCAGTGTGTTTGAGCTGCTAAGTGGACCCACTGGCTGCTCAACAGAGGAAGATGAGACAGTTTCCTTCCTTAGAAGCCCCACCGAGCAGGTCCACAGCCCTATTGGGCCAGCCACTATCCTCTGAGTTGGAAAGGGAGGGGAGGGCCTGAACCAGGAAGTAGAACATTTAAGTCTTGGGGCAGTTTCAACAGCAGAGGGACTAAGAGGCCACGCATGCCTGTCTGGAATCCTCCTCCATGAAATAAGCTTAGGGCTACCAAGCGGTAAGCTCCCTCTAACTGAGGCATTATCACAGCCATTGTACTGGCTCAGGCTAGCCCATCCTACAGCTAGATTAGACTAGACTAAAATGCTACCTGAGACTAGAACTAGCTTAGAGTAGCGCTTGTTTAGACGGACTGAGAGTAGAACTCCTGTGTTCTGTCTCACAGAATACTCTGCTTTCCTTACTAGGTTCATTCCTGCAACTCAGTGGACTCACAGAACTCACGGACAGTAGTCAGACTAAGTTGTGTATGAATGATTTATAATTCAGGTAAGATAAGCTCAGCATCAGTTATTTAGTCAGGATGTGATCCAGAGTTCTTTGGGGCCGTTAAAGAATGCCCAAAGGGCATGACACTCTGCTGTAAGCCTCAACCCAAAGGTGGTCAACAGACTCAGCTCCCCCAGTTAAGTATATTCAGAGTTGCCTCACTCCACAAGCCAGCCTTCTGCCCCAACACAATCAACTTTACTTGCTTGGTGGCCTGGGAAGTCCACTGCTCTAGGCCAGTGCTCTGTCTCATGCTCTGCTTCTGGGGTCACTGTTGGCTCTCTGCCATTCCTCTGAGGTCAGATCTATCTTCTGGATCCAGGCGGTTCCCTGCACAGGAGTCTCCAAGTCCAGAGGATGTGTCCCACTCCTGACTCTTGCTGGTAGTAAGATTCCCTCGCCTGCTTCTCAGAAGGCTCAGTAGGATGACACTCTAACAGATCCTGTCAATTACTTGACTGTGAAACCTGTCTGTGTTTTCCTTCATCTACCAGAAAAAAGATAGTTTGGTTACAGAGACTTTGTTAGAAAGGCCAAATTAAATAATTCGCTGACACTGCAATTCTGAAGACCTTGGCCAAGGCTAGACCTCTCTGAAGTCTTCAGGCTTCGGGTTGACTATGTCAGGCATGGCAGCTCAGGCTCGACCTCTCCAACGTCTTCCTAAAGTCTTCTTTAAAGTTTACAGTACAGGCAACTGGGTCTCGACATAGACTGAGATGAAGATGAAAGAGCCTCTTCTGGTTGCATTCTTGGCAACCCACAAAGGGCAGAGCAGTTCTGCCCTATCCTAAAGGGTTGCTATCAGTTGGAATCAATTAGATGGCAGGAGTTTTTGTTGTTCTTACGTCATATTTTAATAACCCGGAAAGAAGAGTTCATGTCTGTGTTTGAATCCCTCACCAATCTGGGTCATTCATTTTCCGGTAATAATGACTTGGTGGTGTAACAGGCTACATGTTGGGCTGCTCACCACTAGGTGAGCAGTTCGAATCTATAAGCCACTCTGCAGGAGAAGGAGGAAGCTCTGTCCTCCTGGAAGCAATCATGATCTCAGAATCCCATAGGGGCACTTCTGCCTTGCCCTGGAGGGCTTGGATGGGGCAGAAGGGACTCAATGGCCTGAGTTTGAATTTTGAGGTTTTTTTTTTTTTTAAACACAGCGTCTCCTCCATTCCATGTATGTATAAAAAGCTGCCCCAGGTTGCAGTTTATTTTCAGTGGTAAGAGGGAGGCTGAAAGCTGTACGCAGCAGCCAAAACAACAACTTCCCTTAATCAAAGGCAGCTAGTGTAGGAAGAGTTCGAACCAGAGAGAAGCACGTTTGAGGCAGGTGGTTGTGTGTGTCTGTGTGTGTGTACATGCACATGAGAGCAAGCCTTTAAGTATGTGAGAAGAAGAGAGAGAACCACGTCACATAGCACCTTGCTTCCATTTTTAGATTTAGGGAAATAGTCAAAATGTCCCTTGGTGATGGGAAATTTTCCCAGCCTTCCCTGCACACCGGAAAGGGGTACATAACTAACCACCTATTAGTGGGCGGGGTGGTGAACAGGGTCTTCCTGGCAGAGTGAGTGCTTGGAGGAATGGAAGCCTCACCAGCTCTGCACCAGAAGCTAGAACTAGTCGGGGTGCAGCCCCATCTTCCCTCTACCAGTCCACATGCCTGCTGGCTCAGAGCCCAGAGTTTAAGCAACATGTCTTTACGGCTTCTTTCAGATACGCTTGCTTTTTTTTTTTTAAACAACTTATTGTGTGTATATTTTCAATCTCAAGATGGTCTTATTCTTATTTATAGCCCCAGAACTCAACAAAGGGCCTGGTAAAGAAGGGGGGGGGTGCGAGGCATGCCTTGTCAGTGATGGTTTTGCCGACAGGATTTTACTGTTTTATATAAACAATGGTGAGTCTTTCTCCCAGATAAGATGCTTTTCCTGTGTTTTGGCAAAGAACTTTGTTTCAGCTCATGTCTGAAGGCATTTATGAGTTGCTCTAATTTTCCACATGTACTGGCCCTAAATCGCCGTCTGTCTCATTCTTTCCCACCATGGTCTCTATTGAGAGCTCATTTCTTAAACTCCCTTTCCACTTGACTTCCCTGTCATATTCTATCCCCAGAACATGTGGTCATGGGTTAGAAAATCAATCAAGCTCTTAGTCACAAACAATCATCATCATCAGTAGCAGGCCTTTGCTCAGATACCAACTCTGGAAAATCCCAGTGCCACACAGAACCCCAGCCCCAGAGCAAACCTCCCTCCCACTCCCCACCAAAAAAGCACAGCAAACTGGCCCTGAACCTGGGGTTTGCTCCATGCCATTCCCAAACAGCTCTGACTTAACTTTCCCGCCTCTAAAGATGTGCCCTCTCTCCATTTATTTGGGGGGAAAGAAGTCCCTCTTTCAGTATTTAGAGCAAGCAGTCAAAATACTGAGTTGATTTAATTCATTTCACCACCCATGTCTCCGTAGAGAATGCTGGTGCTTACTAACGAGACTGCCATTAACTGGTATAATAAAGATGTTTTTCCTCAGGCAGAGAAGGTGCCTCCTACATCCTGGGGAAACAGTTCTGCTAGCTCCCCACTATGCATGCTAAGTGAGCCACTGAGAGGCTAGCCCGTGCGCACTACCTCTCACTGGCCCGGCATGTGCACCAGGGAGGATGATGCAGCAGCTGCTCCCATGAAGACTTAATGACCTTGGAAACTATGGGTACGTTCTTCTCAGGCCTATAGAGTGGCTATGCATCTGAATCGGTAACTCTTTGGACTTTTGTTTGGGTCTCTGGAGACCCTGGATGGTGCAAAATGTTAATGGCTTCTTTGTGGAAAGAAATGTTGGAGGTTTGAGTCTATTCTGGGCTGCCTTGAAAGATAGTCTTAGTGATCTAGGTCCCTAACTCCAGCAAAGTCTACTTTGACTCATGTGGGCCCACCAGGAATTGGAAATGGCTCAGTGACAGTTGGCTTGGTGTGTGTGTGTGTGTGTGTGTGTGTGTGTGTTCGTGTGTCTTTGGGAGTTCTCTTGAGCATGATGGCTGGTGTCTGGGGTTTGGCTTGCATGCTTTCCATACATCTCTCATGCAGGACAGGGACGGCTTGCATGAAGGGACTCTTAAATCATTGCCATGTCTTCTTTTGACACTGCTCACCAATTTGATTGCCTTTTCCTTTTTCCTTATCTATTTTGGTCACACCAAGAACTAGCTGAGTATACTGGCCAATTATGCTTTTCTGGGCCTTACTGTTCTCATCTGTGAAGGAGTCTGAGCTACACAACGTCTAAACTCACCTTTCCTGGAGACAAGCTCAATAGAGCGTGAAGAGCCTGGGCCACACGTTGAAGGTGGAAGAAGGGCAACTCAGATGATCACATGCAGCCGCCCTGTGTTGCTGTGATGTAGTGACATGGAGAAGGAGGGGCCTTTATGGCCACTCTGGGAAGAGAGGTGTGGGCATTTCTGAGGAGCAGAGGTCTTTCTGAACCCCTGTGTTACTAATCAAGTGGCTAATTGTGTTAGTGACTATTGCAGGAACCAGAGGGAGGGGCCCAGAGAGGCAAAACCAGGAGAAGAGTGTGTGGGAGGAAACCGACAGAAAGGCAATGAAAGGGAAACATTTAACCTTTGCTGCTGCCTGTGGAGCCCAGAGGAGAGCCACCAAAGAACATCAAGGGCATCAAATAAAGGTCGTGGAGCAAAGAAAGACCCGAGAGATTCTTTCAACTGGAAATAGCCACTGACTGCAGGTGGGAAGAGGGCTCAGGATTCAGGCTGACCTGATTCCAGCAGCAGAAGGTGCAGGAAAGAGGGCAGAATAACCCGACCTGGGGAAGTGAATTCAAGAATAGAGAAGTCACCATCATTTCCATGGCATTAAACTACATCCAGTCACTTTGAGCTGGTCCCACCCCTAACCTGGGCTGCTTGATTTTTGTTCTTGGAACTTGTTAACACCACCAAAGCCTCCCCAGGACAGTAAATCTAGACCTTCTGGAATATGGGGAAGGGGAGATGTAGACTAGAGCTCCCTGTCTGGTTCATAAAACGATGCAGTGAATACACGTGAAACTGTGCAGCACGGATTAGTAAGAAAACTTAAGTAAGCTTGTGCTTAACTGGGCAATTCAGTCCTGCTGCCTTGGTTCCTTCCTGTTGCATTCTAATCAAATTCACTGTGCATGTACTTTTGCTGGCTGAGCTTCCTGAGGACAAGCTGGTTCCCTGTTCTTTTTGGTGAAGTGTGTCTTTTTGGTGCCACAAGTCACCAACAGTTATCCAAGCTTCCTCAGTATGCCACACACGTTACTCAAATGTTGTTCGCAGCTGGGCAGTCAGTTCTGCCTCATATACAACAGGATAAAGGAACAAACCAACCACTCACCAGTCCTGCACCAGTCTCGCAATCATTGTTCTGTTTAAACGCATTGCTGTAGCCACTCATCTGGTTGGAGGGCTTCCTCTTTTTTGCTGTTCTCTACTTTATGGAGCATGATGGCTTTCTCTCGCGACAAGTCTCTCCTTATTGACCTGACTCATTAAGATACATAAGCCCATGTCTTGGGTAGAACCTCCTGCATCTCCCTGGATGCCCAGATCATGACTACTTTCCTCTTCTACAGGAGAGTAAGCAGTGCTGGAGGGAGCCGGGGAAATCAGGTCACTTTTAGGATGCAGTCCTCACCTCTGAGAGGGTTTCCGAGAAAATTATGGGAAAAAATGACATTAAGAGGTAATGGAATTTTCCATGAACTTTGGAAAGCCATGCTGCCAATGGATGGGAAAATGTCTCTGTGTTTTCCAAACAGGACACTCCAATTTTGAATTCAATAACCAGAAATAAGAGTTTTCGCCTGGCCTTGTTAACTCAATCACCAACAAGGGCAGGTTGATGAAATGTTGCTGGGGTACCTGGCATAGAGGGGCTCATCTTGACTTCCTGGCTTGGTATGAAGACTCCTCTTCAAGGCCTCCACTTGCTGGGGCTCTACTTTATAGCCATTTTGCTTGTGGACTGCCCTTTCAGGTCATTGAAGGTCCTATTGATCCTTCTTGCAGTGTTCATTGATCAAGCCTACCTTTTAGACAAATTTAAAGAGTCTTACATGTACCTATACTCAAGTTACAAGTCAAAAAGTATTGCTGTAAGATACAGACACCTTTTACTAAACAGAAATACCGAATTGTGAAATTATTGTTTCTGAACATATCCCCCATCAAATTTATACATTTCTGAGGTTTCCATATCTTCTTACCCTACCTCAATTCCTGCCACATTAAAGCATCACTTCTGTCACCTCTGAGAGACTCAAATAGTGTTCTCTTTGCATGTTCTATGAATTTAGGCAACACAAAGCAGTCTGAAGGGTAAAATTAGGCTGGATACTGGATGGGTTAAGATTTCCCAATAAAATTCTTGGGGGACAGGGCTGAGCCCCGGTGGCGTAGTGGTTGTACACGGGACTGCAGCCCACTGGGATGGAGGTTCAATTCCAGCAGTGGGGCTGGGCTTCCTACTCCTACCACCAGAGAGCAGTGATGCCCCCCCCAAAAAAAATTCTTGGGGGACAACCCTTGTTTGCTACATTCAAAGATTGACCAGATTTATTATGATGATGGAAAGAAATTCTGTGGCACAATTTTCCTTATCAATAGTTTCCACGTTTTTTTTTTAGCATCATAATAAGTCGCCATGAGAAAAATTGATCAAGATTAACAGGGCATAAGTAGAAAAATGTTTTGAGAATGATGATGGCAACAAATGTACAAATGTACTTGTCATATAATGGATGGATGTATGGATTATGATAAGAGTTGCATAAGCTCCCATAAAATGATTTCAAAAAAAGAGTAGCCCTTTGGGGTCCCATTATTTCTCAAAAAGTGATAATGTTGCCACTAGAGTATATGGATATATGAATGAATTGTGAGCTCACACGTAACTGTAAGCCCTAACCAAAACCAATCATTTCTTATGATGTGACTCTACTCAATACTTACACTCAATAAGGGATCATTGAAGATATGGATATTATAACAAAATGTGATGAAGAAAGGGGATGGTGTCCAGCTGTCAGAAAGAATCTCAAAAGCTTGTTTTAAAACAAGCAACCATCTAAGGGAAGTGTCACCCAAGCCCACACAGAAAAAGCACATTGACTGGTGTGATCCAATGACTATAAATAATAAAATCCAAGATCGGGGAGGGAAATGTATTACAGCTTAAATTATAAGCACCCAGGTTGCAGAAGGTTATGGAAGACAGTCAAAGCCCCAAATCCATTTGCAGAGACCCAATGAAGATTAAGGCTCCATTGAATTCCCGTGGACTCTTGACTAAGAATAAGAAAAGTCTTATTTTCAGACAGAGTGCATCTGAAAGTGAATGAATATATATATATATATATATATATATATATATAGTTATCTGAAAATGTAACTTAAAAAATACTTCTATTGGGGGTCTTATATCGCATCACAATTCAAACATTCATCCATTGTGTCAAGCACATTTGTACACATGCTGTCATCATCATTTTCAAAGCATTCTCTTTTCTCTTGATCTCCTGATATTAGCTCCATTTCTTCCCTCTTCCCTTCCCCCTGCCCAAAAAACCGTTGGTAAGTTACAGATTATTATTTTCATATCTTACATTGTCCTCCATAACTCCTCACCCACTTTTCCATTGTTTGTCCCCCTGGGAAGGGGTTATAGATTGATCCTTGTGATCAATTCCTCTTTTCTCCTCCTCCCCTCCCCTCTTCCTCCTGGTATCTCTTGACCCTGAGGGGTTTATCTATCCTGGATTTCTTGTTGGCTCTTATCTGTAGCAGTGTGCATATTCTGATCTAATCTGATTTGTAAGGTAGAATTGAGGTCACGATCGTGGGGGCAAGGAACTACCAAAGAACTAGAGCAAAGTTGTGTGTTTCATTGATGCTATATTGCACCCCAATTGGCTCATCTCTTCCTTGTGACCCCTCTGTGAGGGAATGTCCAATTGTCTAAAGATGGGCATTGTATCTCCACTCCATGCTTCCCCACCCCCAATTCACATTGGGTATGATTTTGTTCTGGGTCTTAGATGCCTGATACCTGATCCCATCAACACCTCATGATCACATAGGCTGGTGTGCTTCTTCCATGTGGACTTTGTTGTTTCTGAGCTAGATAGCCACTTATCTTTAAGCCATTAAGGCCCCAGGTGCTATATCTTTTGATAGCCAGGCACCATCAGCTTTCTTCACCACATTTGCTTATGTACACATTTTGTCTTTGGCGATCATGTCTGGAATGTTACCATCACAGAATGCTTGATTATTAGAACAAAATGTTCTTGTGTTGAGGGAGTACTTGAGTTGAAGCCCAATGTCCATCTGTAATCTTAATTCTTTTTTAAAAAATCATTTTATTGGGGGCTCATATGTCAAACACATTTGTACATGTGTTGCCCTCATCATTCTCAAAACATTTGCTTTCTACTTAAGCCCTTGGTATTAGCTCCTCATATTTCCCCTCCCTCCCCCTCCCTCATGAACCCTTGATAATTTATAAATTATTATTATTTTGTCATATCTTGCACTGTCCAAAATCTCCTTTCACCTACATCTCTGTTGTCCGTACCCCAGGAAGGAGGTTGTATGTAGAACATTATAATAGGTTCTTCCTTTCTATCCCAGCTTCCCTCCACCCTCCCAGTATCGCCACTCTCACCACTGGTCCTGAAGGCATCATTTGTTCTGAATTCCCTATGTTTCCAGTTCCTATCTGTACCAGTGTACATCCTCTGGTCTAGCTGGATTTGTAAGGTAGGATTGGGATCATGATAGTGAGGGGGGAGGTAGTATTGAACTAGAGGAAAGTAAAGTTGTATGTTTCATCATTGCTACACTACACTCTGACTGGCTTGCCTTCTTCTCTCTACCCTACTGTAAGGAATGTCCTGTTACTTACAGATGGCTCTTGGGTCCCCAATCTGTATCCCCCCTCATTTACAATGATATAATTTTTAGTTCTTTGATGCCTGATAACTCATCCCTTTGACACCTCATGGTCACATAGGCTGGTGTGCTTCATCCATGTGGGCTTTGTTGCTTCTGAGCTTGTTTACCTTCAAGCCTTTAACCCCCCAGAATCTCTAACTTTTGATAGCTGGGCACAATCATCTTTCTTCACTGCTTTTGCTTATGCTCACATTTGTCTTCAGAGATCATGTCGGGAAGGTGAGCATCATGGAATGCCACTTTAGTAAAACAAAGTGTTCTTGCCTTGAGGAAGTACTTGAGTGGGGGCCCAATCTCCATCTGCTTCCTTAATAGTAACCCTATAACTATATGCACATAGATTTATTTCCCCATCATCATATATAAATATAAAAATGTAACATCTTATCATTTATTTTTAATTTGACCCATTCTTAATTTGTTCTTTTATTGTCTTCTGCTTGCTTTTGGATTGGGATTTTTCTGTTTTATTTTGTTATTATTGGAAATTTTTGGTATGATTTTTTCTTCTTTTTTTTTGTTTGTGGGCTTTTGGGGCATCACTGCTCTCTGGTGGTGGGTGTAGGAGGCCCAGCCTTGCTGCTGGATTTGAACCTCCAACCCAGTGGGCCGCAGTCCCGCACACAACCACTACGCCACCGGGGCGCAGCCCTATGATTTTCTTTATATGAAATCGCAAACGCAAACCAAACTCATTGGCATTGAATAGATGCCAAATCATAGTGATCCTGTTGGACAGGGTAGCACTGCCCTTGTGGGTTTTTGAGACTGTAACTCTCTCTTTTTTTTTTTTTTTTGCTCAGTAATTTTATTTTTTGTTGGTAAAGTTCTGTGATTTTAACTCTTTTTAAAATTATTATTATTTTTTAATTTTATTGGGGACTCTTACAGCTACTACAACATTCAGTACATCATTTGTATCAAGCACATTTGCACACATGTTTCCACATACATTTCCCAACATTTTCCACTTGAGCCCTTGGTACAAGCTCCTCTTTAAAAAACAAAAACAAAAACAAAAAAAACCTCCTCTTTCCCCTCCCCCCCCTTTTTTAATGAATCATTTTATTGGGGGGCCCATACAACTCCCATCACAATCCCTAACAACATCAGTTGTATGCAGGCCACTTTTACACACCCATTGCCATCATCACTCTCAAAACATTCTCCCTCCCTCCAGGCCCCCATTATCCGCTC
>PVJH01015411.1:0-53642 GCA_004026705.1 Nesogale talazaci
TTGTTTCCTGTCGGATCTAGGGCAGTGTACAAAAACGTAGATGGTAGAATAAAATCAGGGCAAAGAAGCCATCTTGAAAGTTAGAGTCAGTTTTGGGGAAAAGGATAAAGATGAAGTTAAAGTCTGTTCATCTGAGGTTCCTCTTCATTGTTTAGGTATGAGTCACATGGAGACCCCACAGTGCACCTTGATGCTTCAGAGCAAGCACAGCAATGTCCTGCACTAATGGACCACTGAGATTCCATGACCCATCAATTCAGTAACCTCCAGCTCACACCCCAGCCCTGGGTGAATCCTGGCTTTTGTTTCCCTTAGACCTGTTCATTTGAGGAAGTCTTTTCAAAAAACTGATTGGCAGCATTTCATTCATCGCTATTTCAAAACCTTCCTCAAACCCATCTGTTCCCCTTTTCTTCTTACTCTTCTCACAATTCAGAACCCTTCCCCTCTGAAGTTATTTGTAACGGTTTTTCCTCTTGTTTGACAGAGAAGTTAAGTTGCCAGCATGCTTATGGGAACCCCCTTCCTTTCCATTTAAGAAATATGCCATTCACTCTGTTGCATGCTCGCAGGTTGCTTGCCAGTTAACAGTGGGGATAGCCAGTCTTTGGCAAGCTCTTCTCTGTGTTCAAGTCTTTCATGATAACAGGGCTACCAAAAAACTCGCATCTTTACTCAGTGTTTCTTGTTTTGTCTTTTTCTTTAATAGTCTTGTAACAGAAAAATTGTGCAGAGAGTTCCTGTGTGCCCTCTCCACCCCTTGCACACTGTTTTTTTCTCTTAAAGTCTTGCAGTCCTGACACATGTATTAGTTGACGATCCAGGGTTTGTTTGTTTTTTTCATGTTTGAAATGAACTTGTATGTCCCTAAAGACTCCAAGTCCATTTCAGTGTTACTTTACTTTTTTTTTTTAAACCACTCACACTAATACTTAGCTCTGAGTGTTAAGGAGTCTAGACATTGTTGTTTTTTTTCCTTTCAATTCTTGATTTTGAAAGAAGCACACTGTATATACTTGCACAGCCATCTCAACAAATGAAACCAGCAACAGTGTCCTGTGAAAAATCCCATGAGCGAGGTTCTCTTTCTCTGTCTTCTTTCTTTTAAAATGGCATTATTGACTAAAGTTCATAGTTTACATCCAGGTCACGCTGGGTTGCACAGCTTTGATACTTGCGTGATGTCACGCATCCACCATCACAGTGTTACACTGAATCGTTTCCCTGCCTTGACCACCAGTTGTGCTCGCTCTCTACTGTTGCCATGCTTACGGCGCATGCCTTTCTTTTTCTCTCTGTGCTGTGTGTGTTCTTTACTCTGCTAAGGAAGGGCATATTGTAGAGAGATAAAAACACAAGACACCATTGCTCTTGACTCCATTCCGACTGCCAGCAACCCTGGAGACACAGAGCAGATCTCCCTCCAGGGGTTTCCAGGACTCTCAATCTTCATGGCAGTGAACTGTCAGTCTCTCTGCCAAGGAGGGCATGAACCATTGTTCTTTCAGTGCTTAGCTGAGTGCTTCATCTCTGCCACCCAGGTTCTTCTCTGGGGGAGGATAGCCAATAGAAATTGCCAGGCCCTGGGGCCCAGAAGGGCCTCTCGGGTAAAGTCCATGTGAAGTAGTTATAGCTAATTCAGACTTGCTTACAAACCTAAAGAAGTTTTTCTCTCGGGGGTCCGTCTTTCCCTCAAGCTGTGTTTTTGTAAGGTCCTTCACGAACCTGCCCTTAATCAGATGGGCTTCCCACTCTTCATCTAGATGAGTGGTTCTCAACCTTCCTAATGGTGCAACACTTTCATACAGGTCCTCATGTTGGGGTGACTCCCCCAACCTTGGAATAATTTTTGTTCCTACTTTATAACCGTAATCTGGTGCTATTGAGCACCGCTGATCTAGGTAGACCTCTTAAAAACTTCTTCTTTTTTTCTCACCTTCCTTTTCACTGCTGTCCCACCCTCACTTGCCTGGCTTATGCCTCTATTCATGTACGAGCACCTCCTTCGCCCCGTTACATTTAACTTCTTCAACATGTTATCCTAAGCTTTCCAGTACTTGCTCTATCTAACCTTGTTTCCCTGAGAATATATGTTCAAATCTCCAAAGAACTGATTTATAAGTGAACTTTGAGTAAAAATCCTCTAGAGATATTCTAAGAAAATTATTTCTTGACTATTAGAGCAACAAATCAACTTCAGCTTCTTCCTGGGCAATGAGACCCTGAGACCTTCGAGTGTAAGGGATTCCTTCTCCCTTAATCACATCATGAGTTGTTGGTGACTAGAACAAGCTTTTCAGTTCAATACTTTTCTCATGATTTGGATTAATTTTTTTTCCGCCAATACAAATTGACATACACATCCACTCATTCATTCTTTTTGAAGTTTAGTGGCATTTTATATCAAGTGGCCTGTATTGTCTTTTTTATCCAAACCAATAGACTTACATTATTTATTGTTAAATTTCATGAGAAAGCATAAAACCAAGAAGAAACCTGATTATTTGCCAATACAAGTACAGTTCATCAGATGGAGGCCAAAGTCTTAATGCAACTCAATGTGCCATCTCTCAGGGCACTCAGACTCCTGACAGACCCTCCTTGATTCTTCTCCCATGTCTTCTCTTTGAGTTGTACCTGATCTTATTGCCAGATTTCATTCGAATTCATTGGGGAATAGGCCAATTCTGCTTCTGTTTCTTGGCCAGAAATCTCTTGACCTGAAAGTCTTAGGAGAAGACATGGTGAAGTTGGAGCAAAACCACACTCTGGACGGCAGAGAAACTAAGAGACCATCTTTAGTTTGGACTACAGGATGTACTCCATTGTTGATTGGGAGCGACTTCTTTTCTTTAAAGGGGTATAGAAATGCCTGTGGACATTTCTATCTATGCACAGATAGCAGGTTACAAGAATTACACTAAAAAGTTTAGCCAGATGTTAACTCTATTATAGACATTTCTTAGTCCTTGAAGAGACCTTTTTGATCCAAGAAGGTAACGTGTTAACTCCATTATTGATCTGCCAGCAAGTTGCTCCTGACTCATGCAATAGAACTTCCCCCCTGGGTCTCCAAGACAGAAACTCTTTATGGGAGAAGAAAGCTTCATCCACTTTTGAACTGTTGACTTTGTGGTCAGCAGCCCAACATGCAACCAATGCACCAAGCCGCCAGGGGTCTTTCTAATTGTGTTATGCAAGCATCATTGATACATTGATATGGGTCAGAGAATTCTATGCCTTAGATTACCAGATACCATTTAAAGATACCTGTTGAACCTTGCCCTTCACCTCCGGGAGAGTCAGGAAAGAATAAATCATAATTGGGGACACACGATTTGCCCGGCAGTATGTGTGAAGAATCCTGCTACAAACCTTCCTGAGTCAACTGTTGATTGAATGTCTTCCTTTTTTATCCATATAAAATATCGATCACTGTAATGTTTGGTTTTTGTTCACAGATCATTATAAGTATAGGCCTCATGTTTTATGTAGTTCATCGAGCCCAAGTGGAATTGAATGCAGCTCTTGTCGCCTGTGAAATGGAACTGAAAACCACCCTGGTTAAAGGCAGTCAACCAGACCCCAGTGGCCCTTCATTCTACAACAAGAGGACCCTAACCTTTTCTGGAGGTGGCATCAATATTGTATGATTCTTACGAAATGTATGGTTGTCATGAGCCTCGGGTGCTGTCCCAGGGCTAGTCATCACTTGACTGGTGAGCAGAGAGACAAGCTATAATTGTATTAATGGCACAGACAGAACTGACCAGTTTTTAAATTGCACAACTTTTTTAAGGCAAGGATCATTTTCTGGATATGTAAATGTATGTGTAGATGCGATTTTGGCTGCACCTCTTTAATCATTTATCATGCCCCAAATGGCCTCTAGGTCTGCACTTTAGTGTTTTGTAATTATTTTATTTCTGGGTACTTATGAACGGAGAAATAACCCAAATATTTTTCTGCCTGGTGTCTTTATTTATCAAGTCCATGAACAGCTGTATGCATCTTTCCTACTTGTTACGATGTTTGTAATCGTATGCAGTTTGAAGTATGTGATATGACTGGATGCTCTCCACTTGGGTTGGTAGTCATTTCAGGCAGGTAAACAGTGGCATTGGCTTTGTCTTGTCATTTTTACGTGGGACCACTGTGCTTTCCTGTTTTCTTGCCAGTTGGAAAACACAGTAACTGTTGCTTGGTTGTGTTTTTGCAAGTCATCACATTGTCGCAGGGCCATTTACACATATTCATACAAGCTTATCTCCTCCTACATTGTGGGACTGAAGTGCTCTTATGATACCTTTTTATGTTCACTGTGTAATATGCAAAGCAAAAGGGAAGTGGTTATTTCATGGGCGGTAGACCCCATTGGGACTTATGTTCTCATTCCATTAGGATGCTTTACCCTCTCTAGGTCTCATCCAAGGGCTGTCCCATCAGAATCTTACAGAACATTTTATTAATGGAAACTTTCTCTTCTTTTTTATATTCATAATTAGGCTTTGAAATAAAGATGTTAGCCCTTTAAAATGGTGGGCTTACTATTATTGAAGACGTCACTCAGGTGGCCTTGTTTGATCAAAACTCCTTTTTTCTAAAAAAAAAGAAACTAAGCTTTAAAATCATATTTATAATCCCATTGAGGTACATTGTACTTAGCCCCATAGTCTTCAGCTTTAAAACTATAAATATAGTATTAACTTAATGCCTAGATTTGTGTTATTTACCCTACTATTGAGTGGGTTTTATTTTGATTTTTCGGGGGGTGGGGGTGGGGGGATTACTTGCGTTTCTCTGATAAGACTCAGGAATTCTGAAATGTGAAATTAAGTGTCTCAGTTCTTTAGCTCTTAATGGCATGAATTGAGTGCTCTTAGGAGGAAACAATCCAAATATTTGGCATAAGATTCAAGTATATCACTTTCTCATCTTATTTTTAAAAATAGTTTAATTGTGAACCTAAGGATTAAGTTTTTGTTTTTCCCTCTGAGGATTCCAACCTCTCAGAGACGGCATTTCCATTAGGGTAAAAGTGTTCGCCCTCTTGGAAGCAGATTCTCGTAGTCTTACGCTAGAGATGCAGTTCACCATTTTGATGTCTGTTTCTTTGCCCTAAACACTTTCTTTCTGTTTGTTTGTTAGTTTTCCTTTCCTTTCCTTCACTTTTGAGTCAAGTTTGTGTGTGTCCAGACCGAGAAACCCTTACTGTAAATGGTTTGAAAGAGACCTGAATCTATACCACATAATTGACCTCCAAAATTTTCCTTGCATTATTGATAGGGGAATATATTATATACATATATAATTAGAATATCTCTTTTTGGATCCTAAAAAATTATTTTAATTTAAAATTCCAGTGAACAATATTTGATTGATTCTCTTCTGCCCAATTTCCCATTTCTGTTGTTGGTGTGTGCCTTTTGTGTGTTGTTTAATTTTTGTTAAAAGGCTGCTTAACTTAAGATAATTTGTTTCCCCATTGCTTTATACTCTGTGTATTTTCAAGTGCATTTATTTACTTAGAATTTTATAACTTGAATAATCTCACCAAATGAATACGTTCTGCTAGTTTGTACTGAGTTCTCCCAATGGTTACACTTTGCTTGGTATTTGTAATAAATATTTATCTAAAGATAAATGTGAAATAATTTTGTTTCTGTATTCTGCCAATCATAATTTTCTATAATAAAATCATTCTTTTTTTCTTAAAGAAAAATAACGTGGGCTGACTTTTTCTAAAATACTTGATCTATAACTGCATCTTCAACTCCCCCACCCCCGCCTTGTTCAGTATTTTCCAATTTCAAGTAAACAACGGTCCATTATAGTCATGTTATGTGACAGCTGAGTTTGGTTGCTGGGTTCTTCACTGTCCTTTGTGCATAACTTTTCCATATCTTGTTCCCTCCATCTTTTGCCCTGCATCATAAAGAAGAAGGCAGCAACAACTGTCTGCAAGATCTCTCTGCTGCTCACATAGGTCTCCAGCCAGGCAGTGGATATTTATAAAGTAAAATGTTTAGGATTTATCAGATTATTTCAGTGCAGTTTAAATCTGCTTTATGTCCATTAAGAATAAACAAACAAATGAGCAAGACCCTCAAAATACACTTAATTTCAACTTGAACAGATAGATTTTATTTCTCATTCTTTGGACCTTTTCCCATTTTCCATGTTTTCTGGTTTACTGTTAAAAGATGTTGTTTGATAAATGCTCCCATTTAAAAAAAAGTTTTCTTTGTTCTTTGCCAAATTTTATCGTAAATTATTTGAAGACTACATCTGTCTAAAATCATATATATATATATATATATATATATATATATATATATATATAACAATTTCCTCCATGGTCATTTGATTGATTTGTGAAATCATTTACAATCTGTATTCTCTGGATTGTGAAAGCAATATAACTACTGTCGTTAGGACATGTCTGGTGAGTTTATGTTCCGAAGTAACTATGAGATTGCTCAAAGGCAGCCATTCTTCCCTCTGCTTCACTTTGTAACCAGCTTCAAACCCTTTTGACTTGGCATTCACTAGAGCAGATCAATTACATGACTTGGAAAACATTTCCCCCCTTACAAAGCTTTTAATTCAGTTCTGCAGTGTGTGAGTCTGGACTGACTAGAAAAACAAATTCATGGACACTGATAAGTGTATGAGAGAGTTTTATATAAAAGGTAATTGTTCATTAAAAAAGCATCCCAGTCTAGTCCAAATCCATATGTCCAATTTGACACATATATCTGACACCAATCTATAAAGTCCTCTTCAGAATTAAACGAAACATGCACTGATGCCGAATGCAGGATGATCACAGTCCAGTGAGTAGAAAGTCTTTGGGTCCAGTGGCATTGTAAACATCTCAGCACTGGCAGGGGTCTCTACATGGCTTCTCAGTTCAGAGGTCTGGTTTTATCAGGGTAGGTTCATGTGGCTTCTTCAGCTCAGGGCACTAGTGTAGTTCCATGTGTCTTGTCAGCTGCAGTATCTTCCAGGAAGAAAGCAGAGAGAAAAGTCTCCCTCTTCCAAGGAGGAAAATTCAGGAATTCCCAGAATCCTTAGGGCAGTGGTTCTCAATCTTCCTAATGTGGAGACCCTTTAATGCAGTTCTTCATGTGGTGGTGACTCCCAACCATAGAATTATTTTCATTGTTACTTCATAACTGTAATATTCTTATTGCTATGAATTGTAATGTAAATATCTGATATGCAGGATTTTTTTTCACTGTTACAAATTGAACATAGTTAAAGCGCAGTGATTAATCATGAAACAATATGTAATTATATATTATAAAATACTTATGTGTTTTCTGATTGTCTTAGGCGATTGATACCCGTGAAAGAGTCTTTCAACCCCCAAGGGAGTTGCGACCCACACAGTGAGAACCACTACCTTAGAGGAAGGCCATTCCCACACAGAGATCTGATTGGCCCTATCTTTTTTTTTTTGGGGGGGGGGGGCATCACTGCTCTCCGGCGGTGGGAGTAGGAGGCCCAGCCCCACTGCTGGAATTGAACCTCTGTCCTAGTGGGCCGCGGTCCCGTGCACAACCACTACGCCACCGGGGCTCAGCCCGATTGGCCCTATCTTGATTGGTAGCCTAGACTCCACGCCTACACCCTTAATCTTCAAATCGACACTAGATTTTGTAACTACCACAGACCATCCATTGTCAATTTGACAAGTCCACATCACTCTTTACCCATGTATAATTTTCAAACAATAAAATCATATCTGTACCAAACAGGATAAGACTAAACTGCATGCAATTAAATATGTGCCATCCTTATTTTATAAGTGAACAAAGCAAAAATTCTATATTTATGTGGTCACCTACACCTTAATCCTATAATCCTATGAATACATTTACCCACCTGTGAAGTTTGTAAGCAGACCACTTCATGCCTTTATCTAATTTCTATATTATCCACTTAATTTCAACCCAGTACTCTTGAGGAGACAATCATATTCTTTGATGCAAAGAATCTTCATTTCCAAATGGAACCTTGTGAGTCCACATTCATAAGCAAAGTCATCAGGACAGGTCATCCATAAAATCTGCAGCAATATCCACCAGGTCTAAAAATATCTACATTTGGTCAGGTTCTGGTCAACTCAATGTGGGCTGCCTCACTTAGCTTCACCAGGGTGCCCATTGATTGCTTCCCCTTTAGACTATGGACCTGTCACAAATTAACAACCCTCAACCCCTTATACTAGGTCATGAACTTCAGACCAGTCCACCCGCTCTTGTCTTTTCTAGTTGCTTTTAAGTCAGGTCCATGGGTGTCAATGGCCCAACCCAACTTGTCGTGGTATTGCTGCATTTCTCCCACTTTCACTCAACAAGTAGATCCAGGTGGTCACCTAGCAAACATTTCAACCTGCCCGCTCCCTAACGTTCAGTCCTAGAGAGGCGTTTACTTCATGGCTTCAGATTTTTTTCCAACTTCTGACATACCACAAGTTCAAAAAGAGTTCCTTTTCCCCCATCAATCTGTTGATCTTGCCCCCAGGCAAGTCTCTTGGAATGCAAATGCCCTAAGTACTTCAAAGCACTGGATGGGGCTAATCTCCGAGTCTTCTTGGCAGGAGGGTCCTCAAGTCACTTAAGGAACCAATTTAAATGGCTGAAGACAAATTGTTTTAAAAGCTATTTTTATACTTCCCAATAAACATTTCTATAAATCAATATATCTCTAATAAGCAGAAGAAATAAGAATAAACAAAATAGAATCAGATACTAAATGCAGTCCTTTTTTAAAAATTTTTTGGTTTTTTTTGCAGTCCTTTTTAAAAAATTTTAAATGCAATTCTTAAAACAGTTAAGTTCAATCTTTATTTTGCTTATCTTAATTATTTTCTAAACTGTTCTATTGATATGAAAACTTGGGATTAGGTCTCAGTAACAAAACAGATCCAGGCTTTCTGTCAGTCATTTTGACTTCAGTCAGCCATTTTCTCTAAGTAGCATGGTTTCTGAGAAATCCAAGCGGAGATTCCTACCCATGAACTCAAAATATACATTGAAAATCACATTCATTTTTGCCATTTTACACACTAATAACCCAAAACTACAACCAAACAAAATAAAACATTAAGTTCCCATGTTCTTTGCAGAAAACAACCCATGAGCCTATCTGACCTCTGACTAGCCAAAGAAGAAACATTACCATGAGAGAGAAATTAAACATCTACTCCCCATCTTTAGGATTTGTTTCTCTAGTACTCCACTCCTAAGGTACCATATAATGTTAATCTGGTAGACTAGAGAAAGTAATTCATATGTAAATATGAAAGAGGTTGATATACAAAAACAGTTAATTGAGGAAGCATCTCAGCCCAGTTAAGTCCAAGCCCACAAGTGTGATATTAGCCCATATGTCTGATACCAATCTATAAAGTTTTCTTCAGACTCACGAAACCATGCAATGACGTCAAATACAGGATGATTACAGGCCAGTGGGTAGAAAGTCTTTGAATTCGGTGGCATTGTAAGCATTACAGTACTGGCAGGGGTCTGTGTGTGGCTGCTCTGGCATCAGAGGTCTGGTTGCATCAGGGTAGTTCCATGTGTCTTATCAGCTGCAATGTCTCCCAATGAGTGAGCAGAGGAAGAGAGGTGCCTCCTACCTCCAAGAATGAAAATTCAGCAATTCCTAGAATTCTTAGGAGAGGGCCATTCTCACACAAAGATCTCATTGGCTATATCCTGATTGACAGCCTAGACCACCCCTACACTCTTCATCCTCAAATTGACACCAGATTATGTAACTCCCATAAGCAGGTACCCTCATTAGTTTCTCTGTAGCCAAACGAAGTGCTGTAGCTATAAGCACATCCCCAGCATTTCTGCATTTGTTAATGTGCAATGCTGATGGGGACTGTTTTTCTGAAAGGTGCTGTGGTTGGCATCCGCCCATGTTTGTTTGCTGTGGGTCTGTCTGTAGAATGCTTGAAAAAGTCACCAGTTATGTGCCAGGTTGATACCAGTAAATCCTGAGTTAATTAATTAAAATGGTGTCATTCATTACCAACTAGAATTTGCAGAGATTTGAGTTTTACAAGGCTCTCAGAAATAATGCCACTGGCCGAAAGTTTCTTTGCAGAGAGTGACCCACCCTGTACCAGGAAGATGGTCAGAATATACTGAACATTGTTAATTTCTCACTCATGTTTAGAGTGTAATTTTGATATATGCATTACTTTTAAAAGCTATTAGAGAAGGGAGAGGTATCACCTGTTTCTCAGGTTATTTAAAACTAAGAAGTTCAATATTGACCTTCCATATAGAATATGAACTGTTAAACTTACTTCAAAATTAAATGGTAACCTGGTACTTCTCAATTGCCAGTTGATTGCTGCACAGTTTTCTAAGGTGGCCAAGGATTTAAAATACACAGTTCTAAAGTGAATCAGTCAAATCACCTTCATCTGTATCCCAGATCACTTCTGTGTCTGAGAAAATAAAAGGTAATGTTGTTTTCCTTTTGTGCTCTCTGTGGTTTACAGATATGTAAATGTGCAGATATATCCTTTGGGAGGGAGTGATTATCAGGGGAAGGAGGATGTGATCCTAAAAATGGGAATATCTCCTGGGCTGCTGAAGGTTATAGCAAAGGTCGTATGGGGAAATGATCCTGTTGTCTTATAGTGGCACTCGTTCTTCTGTGTTTTTTTGTTTCTTTTTCCCCTGAGTAATCCTAAGTCATGAACGATCACAGGCTAGTCAAGTAATTGTTAAAGCACTTTTACCAGGCAGCAATAATGTTTATGACACCTCTGATAAAGTCAAGGGAATTTGACCAATCTGACTTCCTGACTGTCCTATTTCCTTGAGGGCACATACCAATTGCTATAAAACTTTAATCTTAGCACCCAGAATGTTACTTGTTTATTTGCAGCAGATCTAATGGGCTTGTGTTCCTTTTGATAGCCAGACTGGGTCAACACTGTCTAGGAGAACACAAAATAGGTAACAAGGGATAACCCTCACAACTGTACAACTGCGTTCAGCTGGGATGGGTCCCCAAGGAAGCATGCTTTCGGTGTAGTGTGTATTTTACTACCTGAGATCATATAGCGCTGTCTGCCAAGCTCACTCTTTCCAGCCGAGGATATGTAAGGGTAAAACGCCCACTCCTTATTGTGATTGTCACGCTCCCAAGACCAGGTCATATTTCTAAATCAGCATTATTGCAAAACTAGAGGGTGATCCCATCAGATCATAAAATGGAAGTTGACTTCATGATTATATAACTGCCAAACCACTGATAATCATGGCTCTGTGAAACGAACACATAAGTTTAGCCATTACAACCAGCATTACTCTTGCTTCCCACCTTGACATTGATTACTGCCAGAAATTACTTTGTTAATATGTGCAAGAGTCAGTAGAATTGTTACTATTGTTCTAAGTGTGAAATGTTCATATGAGGATAGTCCATAGGAAAAACAGGTGTATACTTTTCAATAGTATATTGTATTTCTTGTATTACAGTGAGTTAAATGTAATTGTACCCATTATCTAGTAGATAGCTTTAACAAATTTCTTTCTCACAGTTTAAGAGACTAGACATCTGATATCAGATTTTAGACTCTAGGAAGAGTTTGTCACCTTTGAAAGAAGGTACTTATCTTCTTTCAACGTAGTTTGGCTTGGTGTCTCTCAAGAATCTTTATGCGTCATAGCATCAGTGCTGCCCAGGGTCTAAGGTTCTTAGCCTACGAACCCTGAGTCTAAAGGATGCACTCCACTTTCAACTATTGGTGACAGTCAAGCCCTTCCATCCCTATGTGTTTCTCCCTTTAACTCTTATAAACTAAAAGGTGATGCAGGCCAAATCTCAGGGAAACCCCGTTGAATGTCAGAACAAGGTGGTGATCTGAATTAAGGCTTTGTGTCCCACCCTAATTCTGAGATAACTGATTGATGACATAAGATCACATCATGGAGGACAATTATGCCTGTACATAACTACCAAAAAGACATCATTACTTCATTGCTGTGCCACTGAAACCATAGCTAAGCTGAGTTCACTCATATTTGGATGGGAAACAAGTCAATACATTCAACCACTTGGCCCCTCAGAATTTATGTTCTTGCCACATGTACAACAGTGTTACTCCATCATTTAGCATCCCAAACTCAACTGCCAAGTCCCACTGCATCCTGGGGCAAAATTCCTCTTTGCTGGTGAACTTGTAAAATTTAGAATCCGAGTGTTCTTCCAAAGTACAGTGGTGAAACAGACACAGGGCAGTCGTTTTCATGACAAAATGGGGACATTGGAAAGAAAGCAGGTAGCACTCCGGAACCAGAAAACCAAGCTCACTGCCCTTCAGCTGCCTATTGTGGTCCTCTGGGCCATGGTAGAATGACCCATGTGAGTCTCCGCGACTTAACAGAAATAAAAGCTGTATTTCTTCTGTAAAGCAGCTGGTGGATTCTACCCGCTGCCTTTGCACTCAGGGCTCTACCAGCAAGACAGAAACCCAGGAGAACAACTTCTATTTGCTTCCAGGAGTTGCAAGTAATCTGTTCTCTGAGACCATCCAGACTGTGGCCCTGCCCTCTAGGCTCGATGTCAGCCTTGCTCTTTGGATTCTTGGTGGAGTGCCATGGTCCCTATACGTCAACTCCACCTTCTAGGCCTCCCCTGGGTTGACAACTCTGCTCGCTCAGCTGTGGGGCAGCCACATGCTCTTATTTCAATTGAGTAGCAGTTCCACTTTGACCAACAGATCCAGCCTTTATTACCAAACTGGTGGGGATCTGACTTTGAAACCAAGGAGTGGGTACTCATACCTTGAGATTCAGTAGAATGTGGTTCCAGCCCTTGAGATCCCAGAGACTGTGATGAGCTTCATATGTGTTCAACTTTTGCTTCCTGGTCCCCTGTGCTGACCTGACCTCTGTGCTAGTCTGGCCCCTGTGCTGGCCTGACCTCTGTGCTAATCTGGCCCCTGTGCTGGCCTGACCTCTGTGCTAGTCTGGCCCCTGTGCTGGCCTGGCCCCTGTGCTGACCTGGTCTCTGTGCTAGTCTGGCCCCTGTGTTGGTCTGACCCCTGTGCTGGTTGTTTCCTGTGCTGCCCTGGCTTCTCTGCTGGTTTGGCCTCTGTGCTGGTCTGGCCCCTGTGCTGGTCTGGCCTCCTGGCCAGCTTAGCCAAATGTCAACCAAGTTCTTCAGTTTTACTTTACTCATGGGTGCCCAGAGGCTTTTCCAGGAAGCCTATGCCCTGAAACATTCCATTGCCCTTCTCGACTCCTGTGCCATCTCAGACCATGGTTTTGCCACTCTTTTTTCTGCTGTTTCTCACCATCTGTGCTGCCTCTGCTCACAGACTGTTCCTTCCCTTTTTCTGAGTCTTCATTAGAAGTGCCTTTATTTTTAAGGTACTTTAAATTTCTTGACCCTTCATCCATACCCAAAGTGGCATCCACATTGTATGTATGTGTTCCAGCAGCACCACATGGCTTCAAACTCTACTCCTGAAAGCAAATTCTGTCTTAGTCACCTACTGCTGTTATTACAGAAATGACGCAAGTGGGTGACAGTAACAAACAGATAATCATTTTCTCACAGTTTGGGAGGCTAGAGGTCTGAATTCAGGGTGCTGACTCCAGGGGAAAGTTTTCTCTCTGTTGGTCCTGAAGGAAGACCTTTGTGTCCTTTCCAAAATCTGTGGTCTGGGTGTTCATTGGAGAGTGTTGTGTATCTTGCCATCCATCTTCCTGTGGGTGTAGGACGATCTAGACACAGGGGCCCCCAGATCCAAATGATGCATTTCGCTCCTCACTCTTTTTAATCTTTATCTCTTGTACGATAAAAGGAGGTGCAGGCCACGCCCAGGGAAACTCCCCTCACATAAACCTGGGCTGGGACCTGACCAGGGGTATATTATATTCCATCGTCATCGCTTTACAACCCAGTGGCTGGTCTCACAAAATCACATTACAGATGATGATTCTGTTGTTATATAGCTAGCTTCCAGTGTACTTCTTTACATAACAGTCAACCACTGAAAATGATGGCATAGCCAAGTTTGCACATATTTATGGACACAGGGTGGGAGGCAGGTAGAGACACAATTTAGTTTGTGAGAACAATTTTAGGGATGGGGATGGCACTGCAGGCAGGGCATTTAGTCATCCGGCCATGTTTAATATGGTTGAGTATCAAAATAAAATAATCATGTGTTCTTAAAGCGATTCTTTTCTGTTGGTAGCTTGTTGCCTGACAGACTAAAATAACAAACTATGCAGAGAAGTTGAAAGAAATGTCAGAAGGATATGTATTGGACTCAAGCAGACGAGGGAAAATTATAGAATATTTCTTGCAATGACACAATTAGAACCATTAGCATTTTTCTTCTGGGATGCATCAACAGCATGCTCACCATAAAGAATTTTACAAACTGGACGCTGTTGCAGTCCAGAGAAGATCCTTGTATTTAACCATTCACAGTTAGGAAACAATTTTTAATAGAAATGTTTTTAAGCAGAGCCCATTTAAAACTGATGAACCCTTACAATCCTGTCCAAAGCTGACTTTGGAGGGGTCAGGGAGCTGAGTAATTTTCCACCAAATGTTTTCAGTTCATTACTTTGGTTTTAGATTATTCAACTGTGGTTGCATCACATTTCTATTTAACATAAGCAGTATGACAAGCTTGACTTGGCATCAGCCTTCTAGATGTGCTGCAGATCATCTAATCTACTGCTTAGATGAAATCTATGGATGAGAGGAATTTGGATTCAGAAAGTCTGTTAAGGCCCTGCTTTTTGGTACCGGGCTTGGCAGAGAAAACCAGAATAGCGTCTTTTAGATACAAGCTGGGAAGTAATTTCAAATCCTTGTTGAGACTTGCAGAGAGAGAGATGAGAGCAGAAGGTCCAGGGGACCCTTGGCTTTCAGATCTGTAGGCATCTGGGAAGTCTGCCACTGGCCTCACTGCAACATACAACAGGTCAGGGAAAGTGGCGAGGCTGAGAGGGAGCTGGATGACCCCAGGAAAAGGGAATTCTGAGAGGCAAGATTCAAGGGAGCTTCTTGCAATCTGCTTTTCCGGGAACTGGGCCTGCCTGTTTCCACGTCCTCTCCCAGCAGTTTCTGCTGTTTTGAACTGAGTGCAGCATTGTTCTTGCTGCCAAACACCTGGAAACTGAATGAACCCAGTGCAGAAGCGAAGAGTTGAATTAATTATAAAACATTCACTGCATGGAAGACATACGCCCAGCTATTGGAAAGAATGATCTAGAGGGTTTCCCAGTGAGACAGGGTTTTGAGGAAGTATTATTTTGTCAAAGAAACATGGGAAAAGTTTAACTAAAAAGGATATAATAATTCCTTTTTATACCTTATGAATCTAGCTGGACTGGAGAAGGTACACTGGTAGAGATAGGAACTGGAAATATGGGGGACTCAGGACAGATGAGCCCCTCAGGGACAGTGGTGAGATTGGCGTTACTGGGATTGGTAGAGAGAAGGTGGTGGAGAGAGATGGAACCAACAACAAAGATCTACACATAACCTCCTATCTGGAGGACAGACAACGGAGGAGTGGGCGGGGTGTGTGTGTGTAAGATGTCAGGCAGTGTAAGATATGACAGAGCAATAATAATTTATAAAGTATTGAGGTTTGGTGGGGTAGGGGGGATCAGGAACAGAGGGGAAAGAATGGGAAGCTGGTACCGGGAGCTCAAATGGAAAACAGATATTTGGAGAATGTTGATGGCAACAGGCATGTGAAGGTGCTTGGCACAGTATATGTATTTATGTATTGAGAAAAATGATGTACGAGCCCTCAATAAAATGACTTTAATTAAAAAACAAAAACAAACAAAAAAGAAAATGCTTCATCACCCCTTTTCTATATTTGTATATCCAAAGGGGCTTTAAAAACTTGATGAAAAAGGGAACTAAAGGATAATAAAATGCTTTATGAAGACACTTTATAGGAATATGAGTGTTTGTGTGTGTGTGTGTGTGTGTGTGTGTGTGAGGGAGAGAGAGAGAGAGAGAGAGAGAGAGAGAGAGAGAGAGAAAGAGAGACTATCTGTACCTTCTCATATGGGATTACATGAGTAGATAGAGAAGGGACTTGGCTCGATGTAGATTAATTACCATGGTGGGATAGAGATGTGGGTAGAATAAGGAGGAGAGTGAATGGTGGTAATAGAGTCAGAGGGAGAGAGTACTAAATTCAGAAAATAAAATAGACCTATGATCCTTTCATTGGCATCGTAGTTATTGCAAGTAGGGTCTATAAGGTGAATGGGTTCTCAAAGTATTCTCAGACCAAAACAAAGTGTGGTAGTTATGTAATCTGGTGTCAATTTGGGACTTGAAAGAATTAAGAGTTAATGGGGTAGAGTCTAGTCTGCCAATTAAATCATAGCCAATGAAGCCTCTGTGTGGACATGGCCTTCTCCTAAGAATGCTGCGAATTCCTGGGTTTCCATTTTGGAAGTGGGAGATAGCAGATCTCTCTCTCTCGACTCACTCCCTGGGAGATAATTGCAGCTGATAAGACACATGGAACTATGCTAGTGTCCTGAACTGGAGAAGCCACATGGACATATCCTGATGTCACCAGACCTCTGAAGCCGGGGAAGCCATATAGTAACCCTGCCAGCACTGAGATGCTTACAGCACCACTGGATCCAAAGACTTTCTACCCACTGTCCTGTGATCATCCTGCACTTGACAGCATTGCATGTTTGAAGGCTGAGTCTGAAGAGGACCTTACAGATTGGGATCAGTTATCTGGGCTCATATCAGGCTTATGGGTTTGGACTGGATTGGGATGTTTTCTCAATGTTCAGTTTCTCTTGTTTTTAAACCTCTTCCTATACACATATGAGTGTTTATGAGTTTGTTTCCCTAGTCCACCCAGACTAACACACAAAGATGAAGAGACACGGAGATCGTGGCTGTAGTTGAACAGACAGGAACTCTCTTCCTTTCCTTATGCAGTGTGGAGGAAAGCGTTGTCCTATCTGTGCTTATGCTCTTAAAACTGCACGCAATTTGTTCAAGTACAAATGACTTTCTAAAAACTAGAAAAATGTGGCCAAGGAAAGTTGTAAATTGACTCCTACCTTAGACTGGGAGGGGTCCTAGGGGAATGAAGGAGTGCATAAGTAGCATATAAAATACACTTGCTCTTTGGATTCACTTTCTTTGTTATTCCGCCTGTGCACACCCCCCCCCCCACTTAAACATATTATGTTAAGTTTATTTCACTCTTGTGTTCTGTGGTGCCAATTTTCTTCTTCTTTATATATAGTCATTTATAAGACAGTAAGTTTGGAATGTTCTAAACTCCCATTCAGTTGGTCATTAATTCAGTAGAAAACTGGCCCCATGTTAGGCCCTTTGCTAGGTCTAAGGGTTAAAACCCTTAGTTGAGTAGATCAGGACTCATGGCGATTCCATTTGTACTAATGTGTAGAGCTGTACTCCACAGGGTTTTCAGGGGCTGAGTTATTTTGGAGATCACCATGCCCTTCCTGTGAGATGCCCCGAGGTGCCCAAGAGCCTCCCTCCTCTCTGTTAGCAGCCACAGGTGCTGCTTGTACCATCCAGGCTTTGGAGTTTGTAGAGATGGGAATCAAACTAGGGGGACTTTCCTCCAATGATAAAGCTAAGAAAATAGAGGAAAAATTGCAGTCAAGTGTGATTTGGTCCATGATAAGGAATCATATTGGAGAATTATAAGGTTAAGACAGAAATCAGAGTTGTTATAGGGGCCAAGGGACAATGGAAGGGAAGGAAAACTTGGGTTGGAATGTCCCCTATAGTTCATTGTAACTGAATTGAGTTTGGAAGAAACTCACTGTCATTGAGTCAGTTCCAAATTTTTCGTGCCCTATTGACATAGAGTTGAACTGTCTCTGCAGGTTTCCAAGGCTGTAGATCTTTATGGGAGCAGAAATCCTTGACTTTATCCTATGGGATCTGTGGCGGTCATGTGCTTGATGTCAATTTCATGCTTGAGATGTAGGAGTGGAGTCTAGCCTGTTCATCTGGAGATAGCCATCGAGTAGCCAGTGAGGCCTCTGTGTGGGCATGGCTTTCTCCTGAGACTTTGGGGAAAGCTCGCGATATTTCCCTCACGGAGGTGAGAAGCTATCTCTCCAGTTGTTGGGAGTTAATCTCAGAGACGACAAACTGTGAACAAGACAAGATGGTAGCATCTGAGGAGCTGAAGGAACCGGAGGAGAAGCCACACGGCCTTACCCTGATGGAACCAGACCTCTGAAGCTGGCGAAGCCACGTGGAGAGCCCTGCCAGTGCTGAGTTGCTTCTGCCACCACTGGATGCTGTTGATGAACACTGAGCCATGGATGCGAGGAGCCATGGGGAGACCCCACCAGCGCCAGGACTCTGCACCCACTGGCCTGTGACTTTGTGTTTCAGAAAGAGACTTTATAGACTGGTATCGAGCACATGGGCTAATATAAGACGTATGACTTTGAACTGGACTGGCTTGGGATGCTTTCTCAATGTTCCATTCCTCTTCTATATAAACCTTACCCTTATATCCATATGCGAGCCTATGAATTTGTTTCTCTAGTCTACCTGGGCTAACACAGAGTAGCTGGTGGATTTTAGCTGCTGACTTTTTAAGCAGCCCAACATTTAACCCACTGAAAGTAAATTTACCTATGAGAAGAGAAAAGATATTTTAAAGACACAAACACTGAAGACAGACAAGCCAAACCACAGACGGCAAATGGAAATTTCAGCTAGCACAAGAGCCTGTGTAGATTCACAAAGAAGTGGGCCAGGGCTCCGAATCAGCACACAACTGGTTCCCATGAGGCGGACATCAGACAAACCCTCACTATCCAACTTTCCCAACATTTCTGACACCAGCAGTCCTTCCTAAGACTCTCTCCTTCTCTGCTGACTATGAAATTGGTGGCAATGGCTACACAGGACTCACAGACCATGTGAGTTATGTGGTTTCTTATGATAAGGAACCATTTAGAAATAACTGGAGGCAGAATCAACTTCATTCATTAATCAGGCCAGTTTCCAACCACTACTATTCCTAACTTCTTAACCATATGTATAGACAGTTGCTTTTTTCATTCATGCACTTGTTCTCCTCTGGCCGCCTATCTACAGTGAACTGACCCAACCCATGCCCACTGTAGCAGCCCTCTAGGCTGTTGCCATCCTAGCAGCAGTCTTCTGTATTTACAGTTGGCTTTGTCACCTGGCCCATCTCCTAAGACTCCAACTTGCTCTGCCACTGAGCTCCTATTCTGGTCAGTTGTGCTACTGAACACCTTTAGTTTCTGCCTCTAGTAGGACAACTCTTAGAGTTCTTTTTGCTAAACCAATAAGTGTTCAAAGGTACTTCCTTTTCCTTCACTGGGGCTATACGCCACTCCTTTCCCTAAGTTTCAGATCTTTCTTCTGGGTCTAGGAAGTTAACTCATTTAACTTGGTCAAAGGACATGCTCCATTCTAGACTCTTCTTGCTTGTAGTGAAGTCCCTTTCTCAAACTCAATAGCCCTAGCCTTTACTTATGTCAGTCTAGCAGGATGGCAAAACTGACCCGTCAGTCCCCCAGCTGGGAGTTAGTACCCACGTGAGTCCATCCTATTGGGATGGCTTTGCACACCGCTATTTGCAAAGTAAATTGAGGATGCCTGCAAGGTATGCAAAATAGACCCAGGGCAAGGCAGATTGTACTTCGATTAATCATTTTTGGAAGACTTATCAATCTAAGGCCAGAAAGGTTTATATAAAATATTAATGTGTTTTGATTTTACATTTATAAATGAGAAGATGTTGAATAACCAGAGAATCACAGTTTTAGGCAGCAGTTTGGGGAAACTGAAGAAGGTCAAAACTAGTAAAGACTCACAGGGAAAAATAATAATAAAGAGTAATGGGAAAAATAATAATAAAGAGTAATGGGAAATGTTTTGAAAAGGATGATGGCAACATACATTCAGATATGCTTGACACAAGGATGTTTGGATTATTAGAAGAGCTGTTAAAGTCCCCAATAAAATGATTTAAAAAAAAAGACTAATGGAGGAGGGGTGGATGAGACTATAACTAACACATAACAATAAATATGAGAAAAGGGTATATTTGAGAAGTTTAGAAAGTCAATTGGATGAGTAATTGAGTATGGCTGTAAAAGAAGGGAAAGTCTTTCATGGATGTTCAGTTATTGGTTCAGGCAATGCCTTCACTATGAGCAGTTTGGAGGTAGGTGGCGTGATGTTTTGAAATGCCTATGGGGCATTGCGATCTGGGGTCACCAAGTGGATGAACTGGTCCAAATGTTAAAAGGAGACACGGGGTACAGACTGAGGTTTACAGGTGGAATTTGAAGCCTTGGGAGTGCGTTTGTTATTGAGAACAGACATTAGTTAACATAGCATGGAAATAGAGACTGAGGAAGCTCGGGAGAGAAGGCCAAGTAAGACAGGGAGCCATGAATAGTGGAGGAGCAAGGCTATAGAAATAGGATCCCATTCATACTAAAGAGACCAAGCAAGTAAAGGACTTCCAAGCTGTCATTGAGTTCCAAAGCTAGGAAGTTTTTGGTGACTTGATAGCAATCACAACAAAATGGTGGAAACAGAGTCATGCAAATGGGGAATAGAAATGGGAAATGTGGATAATGGTCAATGACCATAGTTACAGTACGATTTTTATACAGAGTTTGTGGTGAAACTAGGCCCCTCGGCTGATATTCAGGTTGGCTTATCGTTGAGTAGATACAGTATCTTGGAAGCAGCCACAGAAAGAATGCAGTGATAACAGTAATCACGGAGAGTTCATGAAGAAGAACTCACTTACCTAAGGGATTCACATTCCTCTACCCCCTTCTCTGAATGTCTGCATCCCTTTTAGAGTTAGTACGGTCAATTGTTAAGTTTCTTTCATTTACAATATTTTAAAGTTTCACTATGAAGAAAAAACAGAATCTGGGGGACCGAGGGAGATACTGGAGGAGGCAGGACTATGAGTCTCACACATTAGAGTCATCAGGGGAACTGCCCCCACATACTGATGCCCAGACAGACCTCAGGGCAGCAGAATCTCTGCAAGCAGAGCGTGGGTGTTGACGTGCTTTTAAAGGGATTCGTCTAACTCTGATGCACAAGGAGGATGGAAAACCACTGAGGGGTTTTCTGTGAAAACAGTAGTTACTTAAATCTGTTTACATGGGCAGAGAAATGAGCCATCTATAATTTACATTACTATGGAACTCATTGATATGAAACACCCCTAAAATGAAATTCAAAGAGATTGAGCTGATTGGAGAAAACAAAGCACTGGTTTGGGATTAGGAGACTTACTGCATTTTATAATTTTATGCAAATAAAAAGTTCCACAAGCATATATTGTGGTAGCGAATCCTTATTGAAGATTCATTTCTGAGTGAAAAAAAAACCAACAAAAAATGTTCCTTTACTTTTTGAGCAGAATGACGACCGTCTAGAAGAAGCTTCTACTTTTGAAAATAATTCCAACTCAAATTAATCTTAGGATGTTGCTTTAACTGTGTCCCCTCCCCCTATCATTTCTGGAACAGGAATATCTTAGGTTCTTGGGAAGAAGTATGTTCAAGACTATCCTTAAAGTACTGCAGCGCTTAAAGACTCATTTTGTTCTCCTCTATCATCAATATTTATACTCCTGTAAAGTTTGTTCTAAAGATAGCTTTTCAATTTTTGAAAAATATGTTTTAAGGTAAAAAGAATGACAAAAGATCATGTAGATAAGACTTCTCCTTTTGAAAGGACCTCAGAATATGTTAGTGGCAGAGTGCGTCCCTCACGCTATACTCTCTATCATAGTCACCTCTGTGGCAGATGGGAAGCCTACATAAGAAATGACACAAAAGCATGCAGCCAGTGTTGCCTTAGCAATATAGAAGGCTCCAGAGGACGAGCCCTGAGAGCCAGTGCCTTGACTTAATAAAAGTTTTATTCCACATCACTTCCAGGTAATAGAATTTTATTCAGGCTGAATTTTAAACTCACTTTGAAAATACCAACTCCTACACAATGAAATCTATCTATCATATGTCTGTCTGTCTATCTATCTATCTATCTATCTATCATCTAGCTATATATTGTAAGGTTTATGAAAATATACACACAGTAATTAATCCCTTAGTTTTAAGTGCTTGTCATTGATATGAAGAAAATAGATTTTAGAGTATTTAATTTAGTTTGTTACACGTAGGAAAAAATAGTTTGTTATATATCACATAAACTCTCCTTCCAGGAAATGAAGCAACATCTTCTTTGGACATTAGAGACATTTATAAGAAATAATTTATAAGGAAAGGAAATGATTCCCAAGTTGCAATATGTGAGGATGACGTTGTGTGCAAACTTGACTGTGCCATCATTTTCTTTAGTTATGATGTCATCACTTCCCCATGATGACATATACTGAGCAGCCAATCAGCAAACGGGAGTTTCTGCAATGGTGTGGCTTGCATCAAATAGATATAGACATCTTACATAGCTTCTTAGCTTTTTTGCTCATTGTGTCCTACATCTAGCCCTAAATATCAGACCTCTGGTTCTTAGAATTTCAGCCAGCAGCCTATCATCTTCTCTACTAATTTCATTAGCCTCTGCAGCCTGTAAATCAGCAGCCTGCTATCTTATCTGCTAGCCTGGGGGTGATCAGCCCCTTGCAACTATGTGAATTGGGAGAAGCCTCCAGCCTGATGTCTCACCTAGAGACTTGAGCCTTGCCAGTCTCTATAATCACAGGATCCATTAACTGGAGACAAATCTCTATTTATAAGCATGAATTCTTTTGCTTCTCTAGAGAACCAAGCCAAAAGCATGGTGTCAGCATTGTAATATCTCCCAGTTGTGTAAATAGAGGATTAGGTTACTTTTTTTTGGGGGGGGAGGGGGGGCGGCGTATCACTGCCCTCTGGTGGTCGTGGGAGCTACCCAGTGCTGCTCTTGAGAGCTGCTGCTGAATTTGAACTGCCAAGCCTGCGGGCCCAACTAGCTCACTTTTAATATAATTTATGATGTAGTATTGTGTCAATAAATGATCACGAAAGTTACTAAAGTTTCATGTAGTCATCAATTGTTTTTAAGGTAAAATATGTGCATTAAGTACACTGAAGCAGATATTGCCAACTCAACTTTCCAGTCTTTGCTTTTGAATCTTTTTGTACTAATTTATTTGATAGAACTAAATCAGGATTTATTCAAAAATATCAAAAGGAAAAATTATAGTGGTGGTACAGTAGGAGAACATGGCAATGTTTATCGAAAATGCTTTTTCAAAATCAGTGAACCACAGTTTTGAATTGTGTTTAAGGAGTGTTTCCTGAGCTGATGCTGAAGGCGTGGAAAGGAACCTTTCAGTGGATTTTGATTAGTCTTTGTGCTGAAGCCCAGTCACAAATTCTGTGACATGATGATGGCATTTTCAGATCATCTTCTCTTTCTTTAGAGGCATTTCTTTATTTACAATTCAGAGTACACTGTGTGGAGGACTCAGTGACAGAAGAGCTAGATATTTCCCCTAAATTACATATAACCAAATAATTTAAACTTATTATGATTTAAATTGAGTGACAGAGTTTCTCTTGGCTCACAAATTTAAAAATATTCTGCTTAGGTTTATTATTGCCATTGAGTACTGCTGGAGGACATAGGGTTTCTTGGTGTGTTAGTCCAGTTTGACTAGAGAAACAAGTCCAGACAGACTCATAGGTGTGTAAGAGAAAGCTTTCCATCAAAGAGTATTTGTATACTAAGAAAACATTCTAGCCCAGTCCAGATCAAGTCCATACGTATGATATTGGCCCATACGTCCGATCGTAGTCTATAAATTCCTCTTCAGACTGATGCACTCACATGCAATGACACAGATAGAATATAGGAAGATCACAGACTGAAGGGTGAAAACTCTTAGCGATCCAATGGCAGTGGAAACATCACAAGGATGTCTCGGCAGGTCTCCTCTGCATGGTTAGTTCAGGTTTGAGCCGTTTTCCACAGAAAGAAAGAGAGGAGGTTCCCAGAATCCTCATGAGAAGGCCATGCCCACCAGGAGGCCTGATTGACAGGCTAGACTCCACCCCTTCACTCTTAATAACCTCAAGTTGACATAAGATTATATAACTACCACACTTGTTCTGATAGTTCTAATCAGTAAACTGAAAACTGGCTATTGCATTTTAGTTTGGGTCAAAATTCAATCTGAGAACTGATAAGGCATTTAAAACACGATGTGTTCACATTGGAACAACTTTGCGTAGGCATGATCTTGTTCTGGGTCTTAGATGTCCGATACCTGAACCCCTCCACACCCCAAACTGACACAGGCTGGTGTGCTTCTTCCATGTGGGCTCGATGAGTCCCACTTCCATTAGGGTCACGATGAGTCAGAATGGACTCCCTGACATTCAGCAGCAAACACTAACAGAACGAAGTACCTGGGCTAAATTTTACGTTTTTAACTTGAAAAAACAGCCCCAGCTTTAACTCTACCTTCCTAAAAGACTTAATTTTTCTCATTTATTCATCTGTGTGGATTGTTTAATACAGAATTGAACATTTATTCTATTTTATCTTCCAGCTTATTTAGTACTGCTAGAATCTTGTTCCTTGAAGCTGGGTATAGCTTTCACTAGGAAATTTCCTTTCTAATGCTCATTTTAGCAATTTTATCTTTTTATTTTTAACCTCTCATGTTTACAATTCATAGTTAACAGTTAAGTCTAAGACCCTTAGGAATATTTTCTTCCATGTACAATAATATATTTGTAGGTATTTGTCTCAAAAATTTGAAATATATGTAATGTTAACATCTTTTCTCCACAATTGTATCTTGAAAATAGATAGCTTTTAAAACCACATAGTATGTTTGTCAGGTGCAAAAATCTACTAGGATTTTCATTAGAAATTAAAGGATAAAGCATTAATTAGACCCTAAATTCCAAATTTCCTAATTAATTTCAAAACCAAACAACAAAAATTCTGCTTTAACTTTTTTCTTTTAAAAATCATTGTTGCTTATTTTTATTTTTATCTAAGACTACTTATCTTGATAGATTAGCATATACTGCTATATTTTTAGTTTGTAATTAAAAGATTTATACTTCTCTCTCTTCCCTTCACCATTAGTGTATATCTAAATGATACATTATCTTAATATTATATATGTTAATATTTTAATAACTCTTGTAAAAAAATCCTAATTTTAACATTACTTATAAAAGAGGTAAGGCAATTTACATTCATCATGTTCTTATTACCTTTATCCCTTAATAATAAGACATTGTCCATCGGTATTTCATTTTAATGAAAGAAAATTATTTTCATGCTCTTTAGTAATGTTTTATATTCCTTCATTGTTAGTTAAATGAAATTTTTATGTGTGTTATTGGCCTTGTTTATTCCATTTCAGTGCTGATAATAAATTGTAGCACTCATTGCCTTTCCGAAATATCCATAGTTACTATTACTGTATTTGCATAAATTTATAAATGCTTTATAAAATGCTTTACTCATTTCTCAACATCATGATACTGATCTTAATAATAAGCTATTTGGAGCCTTTTTGCATTTGTCCATTGAATTCTCCATAGTCTTTTAGTGATTTTTACAGAAAACATACACTTGGTTGCTAGATATCCCAGTTCAAAACATTTCCCTGTATTTTTCCATCATTGTGATAGTTAGATTGAATTGGAATTGTGGAGAAATTTCAAGAACTCAGGATCAAACAGATGCCAACTTATCATGACATTAAAAGACAGGATAGAACTTCCCTGTGGATTTCTAATACTTCAAATTTTTACAGGAGTAGAAAGCCTCATCTTTTTCTTCCAGAGAGGTTGGCGGTTTCACACTGCTGACCTTGTAATCCATTATGCTTTAAGACCATTTTTCATGAACTTTTTGAAGTTCTCTCCTATAGTAACGATGACAAATTAACAGGAAATTGTCAGAAACAATACAGAGAGTTATGTATCCTTTACCCATCCCCCATTTCCACCATGCTAACCTCTTGCAAAACTAGAACATAATATCACTGATAGTCTTTGTCACAAAGATTCCTTATGCTGCCCTTTCATGGCCACAATTCCCTTCCCTCTTCCTCCCACACCCTCTTGAATGCCTGGCAACCCCTAACCTAACCTCCACTTCTATGATTTTGCCATTTCAAGTATAGGAAAATGAAACTAGACTATAGGTAACTTTTAGGAACAGGTCCTTTTTTCACTCAAAGTACAAATCTAGCAATTAATCCATATTGCTATTTATGTCAGTTGTTTGTACCTTTTATCACCAACTAGCAATCTACAGGACAGTTGGGCATCAGTTTGCTTAACCATTTCCTTTGATGGACACCCAGATTACTTTCAGTGGGAAGCTTGCTATTACATGCATACATACATGTATGCATAATACTAGCATACATGAACACACACATAGCAATGGACTCACACATGGGAATAATTGTGATGATGGTGCAGGACTGCATGGTTTTTTACTGTTTACATAGGGTTGCTGAATCTCAACGGACGCAATGGCACCGACTAACAAGAGCAACAATCACTTTCCTGTACAGGCTTTGAGGTGAACCTAAGCCCTTCTTTTCTAGAATACATGCCAGGAAGTGCAATTTCTGGGTCATCTGATAGAGCTGTTTATGAAGTGTGACAAAGAATTTTACAGCACAGTTTTGCCATGCTACATTCTCTCTATGGCAAATTTTGAGTGACCTGTTTCTCTACCTCTTCACCAGCATTTGGTAGTGTCACGTTTAAAAAAAAAAAAGCCATTCTCTAAGATGTGGTGGTATTCACGGTTGTTGTAATCTGTATTTTTATGATGACACATTAGTCATCAGATGTTGAAAAAGAAACCCCTGTGATCAAGTGGGTCAAGCGTTGTGCCACTAACCGAAAGATCAGTGGTTCAAAGCCAGAAGCAGCTTCAAGGGAGAAAGATGAGGCAGTCTGCTCGTGTCAAGCCTTGGAAAGGCTGGGGTGCACTTCTGCTGTCCTACAGGATTGGTGATGAATGGGAATTGACTTAAGGCAATAGGTTTGCTTTGTTTTGTTTCTATTTTTTTTTTCTTTACATCACCGCCCTGGTGAGAGTAGGAAGCCCAGCCTTGCTTTGGGAGAGCTGCTGCTGGATTTGAACCGTCAACCCTGTGGGCCAAAGTTTTGCACACAACCACTGCATCACCAGAGCTCAGCTAGGGTTTGTTTTTGTTTAATGATTTTGAACATCTTTTCATGTTTTGATATGCCATCCTTTTATCTTCTTTAATGAAATGTCTGTCCTTTGTCAGGGTTCTAATTGGAACTTAAAATAAAACACAACAATCATTTGTTTTCTAATTGCTGAATTTTGAGAGTTCCTGCCATATATTTAATGTGTTTGTCTTTTGTTGGATAAGTGGTGTGCAAATATTTTCACCCAGTTTATGTCTTGTACTTTTCTCTTTATAAAGCAAGTATTTGTAATTCAATAAAGTCCAATGGCTACAGTGTGTACAAGGTGTGAAGTTTAGGTTTTATTATCATTATTATTACTTGGCCTATATGTGGTCTATGGCAGTCATCTGCTTATGTTAATTTTATGATTAAAATGTAGGGGTGGAGTCTAGCCTGTTAATCTGGAGATAGCCATTGAGTAGCCAATGAGGCCTCTGTGTCGGCATGGCTTGCTCCTGATATGTCTGAGAAATATCGTGATATTTCCCTCGTGGAGATGAGAAGCTATCTCCCCAGTTATTGGGAGTTAGTCTTAGAGACGATGAATCCCAGAGAAGACAAGATGGCAGTGTCTGAGAAGCTGGAGGAGCTGGCAGAGAGACCACATGGCTTTGCCCTGATGGAGCCAGACCTCTGAAGGGGGGCGGCCACATGGAGACCTCTGCCAGCGATGAGTTGCTTCTGCTGTTGAACCCTGAGCGCTGGAAGTGAGGAGCCATGGGGAGACCCTGCCAGCGTGGGGATTCTGCACCCATTGACCTGTGACTTCGTGAGTTGGACGGAGACTTTATAGACTGATTTCGGGCATATGGATTAATATCGGATTTATGACTTTGAACTGGACTAGGCTGTGGTGTTTTCTCAATGTCCTGTTCCTCTTGTATATAAACCATTCCCTTATATCCATATACTAGTCTATGAATTTGTTCCTCTAGTCTACCCGGACTGACACGTGGTCTCATGCTCCTGACCTTTTTATTTGAAAAAGCAATCATTCCTCTGCTATTCTTTTTCCCAAGTTCTGTGAAAAATTAGTTGCAAGTATTTGTTTGGGTATATATTGAGACACTCAATTCTGACTCCTTAAGCTATCTCTCTATTGATATATACTGTTTCCAGGAAACTAAAGCCTTCTATTTTTTTTTCTTTTCCCAAACCCACTTGACTTTTCTGTTCCTTCATATTTCAAATAACTTTTTTTCTAAATAACTTTAAGAAAAACCTTGACTCTTGCTGCTTATACATATTTCCTAAGGTCTTACATGTCTAAGTTTACATGTATTTTGCTGGAATTTTATATAGAAATTACATTAAAGATGTACGATCAATTTGGGAGGAAGTGGATCTTATTACTCTATTGAGCTTGTCACTCTGTGTGCACAGTGTAGTGGTCTCGTTGTTGCTGTTTTTAGGGGCTATAGAGTCTGCTCCATGCATGGTGACCCTATGCAAGCAAAACAAAACCCTGTCCAGTACTGTACATCCTCATAACTGCTCCTTTATCTGAACCCATTATTATAGCCACTGGGTCAAAGCATCTCGTGAGGGCCTTCTTTTTCACACACACATACCGCCCCCCCCCCCACTACCTTCATCTTACCGAGCACGATGTCCTTCTTCAGGGACTGATCTAGCCTGACAATGGTCCAAAGCGGTGAAAGGAGATTTTACCATCCTTGCTTCTACAGAGGACTCTGGCTGCATTTCCAAGAGACACGTGGCTTTGTCCTTTTAACAATCCACAATGCGTTCAATATGCATCTCCAGCACCATCACTCAAGCCATCATTTCTTCTTTAGTCTCCCTTAGTCAATGCCAAAGTTTTATATGCAGATGAGGCAATGGAATATGCCACCCATAGCTTGGGTAAGGTGCACCCCTAGTAGCAAAAGCAAGTAGCATCGTTGCTTTTCAATACTCAGGTTTTTGTACCATCGATTTACTAATGCAATGCTCTGTTTGATCTCTTGACTGCTGCTTCCATGAGCATTGTGGATCCAAGCAAGACAAAATCCTGGACAACTTCAACCTTTTCTCCATTTTAGCAAGATGTTATTGCTATGTTGCTATGTTGCTACATAGCAATATTGCTATGTTGCCTAGTGGTCTACTTGTGATAATTTTGGTCTTCTTCAAATTGAGTCATGATCTAAACTGAATGCTGCCCTATGTTATTTTCATTGGCAAGTGCTTCAATTCCTCCTCATTTTCAGTCAGAAAGGTTGTATCATCTGCCTACTGACATTGTTAATGAGACTACCTCTAACCTTGATGCCAAATTCTTCTTCATATAAGGCAACTTCTGTGATTATTTTGTTAATATAAAGATTGCATAAGTATGAAGAAAGGAGACAACTCTTTCCAGATTTTAAACCATGAAATTCCTTTGTACAACTGTCTCTTGATCCATCTTCATGAGCACAATCCATTGTTCTGAAATTCCCATTCTTCTCAAAGTTACCCATAGTTTATTATGGTCTACAAGTTAAATGCCTTTTGCAGTCAATAAGACACAAGTAAACATCTTTCTGGATCTCTCTGCTTTGAGCCAAATCCATCTGACATCAGCAATAATATCCTTTACTCCAAGTCCCTTTCTGAATTTGCCCTGTGAACTTCTAGCAGCTCCCTGTTAATGTACTGATCCAATTGTTATTGGATGATCTTTAGCAAAATTTTACTCAATATTCGTCCATTTGAGCTCACAAATGCCTAGGACATAATTTTTTTAAATAAATAATGTTTTGAGGGGCTTTTATAGCTCTTTTGCACATCATTTGTACATCAATTATATCAAGAACATTTGTACATATGCTGCCATCATCCTTGGTATCAGGCTGCCCTTTTCCCCCTCCCTATCCACTTTCCCACCCTTGTGAATTCTTGATAATTTATATTTTTATTTTCATATTTTACACCATCTGCTATCTAAGATATCAATCCTTGAACCATTTTGTTTCATTTCATTTTTTATGACTTCCAATTGACCAAAGTCATACTTTGCACATCATTCCAGATTCTGATCATCAGATTTTTGTAACTCCTTATGCTTACCTTGAATCATGTTCCATCAGCAAATGAAGATCACTAAGGCTACCACAGGGTTTACCAACTGGTGCCACCATAGTTGACTCCACGCTAAGGAATCAGCTCCTCCTCAGTCACTATTCTAGTGCCCTCAGACTAGAGGGCCGATGGTCTCACACCATCTCCTACAATGTTCTGTTTCCATTCTTTAGGTGTTCAGTAGCTGATGGTGTTTTGATGTTACGAGAAATGCTTTCAGCAGCTCCTTCCTTCAAAGAGGGGAGCCGAGTACTTCTCTGTTGTCTGTTCTTTGGAGACTCTGCTGAAACCGCCTCACTTTGGATGACCCCACTGACATTAGCAATATCAGTGTTGTAGGATCCAGCATAGCAGCAACACTGAAGTCACAGTAAGTGCAGCTGACAGATGAGTAGTGGTTTCCTTATCTTTAATTTCTTTAGAATTTTTAGATTACCTTGATTTTTTTAGATTATTTAAATTTCCATCATCAAAAATTTTTATTTAAATTCTATCATCAGTTTTTGACAAATATTTTGTAAATCATTTGTTAGATTTTGTGTTAGTCTGGGTAAACTAGAGAAACAAATTCATAGACATGCATATGGATATAAGGTACAGTTTATATACAAGAGGAATAGGACATTAAGAAAGCATCCCAACCCAGTCAGGTTTAAAGTCATAAATCTGATATTAGCCCATATGCCTGATACCAGTCTATAATGTCTCTTTCCGACTCATGATGTCAAAGGCCAGTGACTGGGTGCATAATCCCAGTGCTGGCAGGAGTCTCCCCATGGCGCCTCACTTTTAGAGCTCAGGGTTCATCAACAGAATCCAGTGGTGGTAGAGACAACTCAGCACTGGCAGGGGTCTCCACGTGACTTTGCCAGCTTCAGAGGTCTGGTTCCATCAGGGTAAGGCTATGTGACTTCTCCTCCGGCTCCTCCAGCTCCTCAAGTGCTGCCATCTTGTCTTGTCCATAGTTCATCATCTCTGAGACGAACTCCTAACAACTGGGGAGAAGCTTTTCATCTCCATGAGGGAAATAGCGTGAGATTTCCCCAAAGTCTCAGGAGAAAGCCATGCCCACACAGAGGCCCCATTGACTACTCAATGGCTATCTCTAGATCAACAGGCTAGACTCCACCCCTACATCTTAATCATGAAATTAATATAAGCACATGACTGCCACAGATTTACACATAATCTCCCCCCCCCCCCTTTTTTGAGTGACTATATGAAGTACTATATTTGAAATTTTGATGTCTATTCTTAATTTGGGTATATTTTCCTATAACCTGGCTGAACTCTCTTATTAGTTCTAGGAGGGTTGTTGTTGTATTGATTTTTGTTTAAGATAACTTCTTCAGGAACTTCCATCTTATCTATAATAGGAACAGGATCATTTCCTTCTTTTCCATATACAAATGTGATTTTCTTTTCATTCCTTATCCCATTAAGTAGAATTTTAGTACTATATTGAATAGTATTAATTGCAGACATATTTGCTTTCTTTTCAAACTTAGAGGGAAAATATTCAATCCTTTACTATCTAGTATAATGGAATGTTCAATGTGAATGCTCTTTTCTTCAAAAGAGAAGCTTTCCTTCTATGGGTTTTCTGAGCATATCAATCATGAATGTGTGCTAAAGTTTTCTGTATTTCAGATTTGATCATATGAATTTCATATTTGATAATATGAGTGTCCTACATCTTTAAATTTGATCAAATGAGTTTTCATCCCTTTCCTGTTAGTAAGGTGGGTTGCATTGATTGAGTTTCTGATAATGAAATAGCCTCAAATCCCTGGTATAAACTTCATTGGATCATGGTGTATAATTAAAAAAAAATTACACATTGTTTAATTTTGTTTGCTAATATACTACTATGAATTTTATGTTTATATTTTTGAGGACTATTAGAAGAGTGGAGAGTTCAGCATTTAAACACAGTCTTTACTGACAGGGCAGGGGGCAGGCCATAACTATTCTGTGGTATTGGGCTTGAATAAAGTGACTCTTGTTTAATAATGTTCTACCTTGCTAGCCCATTCCTTTTCTGGTCCCTTGGCTAGAGAGAAGGAGGTGTTTATTGTGATTTTATTTTTGTCAGGGCTTGTGGTAGTTACATAATCTAGTCTAAATTTGGGACTTGCAAGTATTAAAAGTGAAGGAGTGGAGTCTAGTCTAGTCAGTCAGGTCATAGCCAATCAGGCCTCTCTGTGGACGTGGCCTTCTCCTGAGAATTCTGCTTAAACAAACAAAAAAATTAAGAAAAGTAATGTACTTCATCTTCCTCCAAACAGAAGAACTACATGATTAAAATAAAAAAGTTTTTTAGCAATTTTAACAGTGATTGTTGACATTTTGATGTCTGACATAATCCTGATGATGACCCTTTAAAAGGGATTTGTTTCTCATGTTTGAAGGCTTTGAGGATTCTATTTCCCTTGACATTTAATACTTCCCCATGATATGGTTTGATCTTGATTTCTGCTTATTTATTTCTCCCTGACAGATTGAGTTCTTTTGATTTTAATTTTTTTCTTGAAAATATCGAAAGGCATCTTTAGTTGTACTTACTCCTCATTAGTGATTCTCTTTTTCCCCAAAGTCTTTACTCAGGATGTCTGTCATTTCTAAGTTGACTTCTGTACTTTTTCCTTCTCATTGCTGTATCTCATATTCTTACAATACCACTTGACATATGGAAGGCACTATGTAATTATTAGCTAAATGTACACATATATGAGCATCTCATATCTCTCAGTTCATTTGGCATTTTTCTTCTGTTATTATTATTTGTTGTTCTCTGTTTTGAAAGTTTATCTCCCATTTTACTGAATTCAATTTTGGTAGTAGTAAGTGGGCTGTTTATTCAAATAATGATCTGAATAGTGAAAAAAAACCCAGGTGTTTAAAAAAATATTTTGAGTTAGGACACAGAGGAAGTTTCCCAATGGAAGACCAGGACCCCTGTGGGGAAGAGCAGAAAGTCAGGTGGTGACCAGATGAAACCCTGAGAATGGTTTTACACATGGAGAATGAGATACCTAATTAGGATAGTAGGAGCCATGATTCCCATTGAAAAGGGTGTTCCAATATGAGCAGCAAGAATTCTGGAGGCAGTCTTTTGTTGGATTGGAATTTGACCTCATGGTTGAAGGAGTTCAAAGAAATGTAACAACTAAATGTGGTGTATGATGCTGAATCAAATCTTTGGGTCAAAAGAATATTATTGGGATAATGTGAAAACATGAACTGGGTCTTTACATTATCTGGTGGTAATGTACTAATAATACCCATTTCCTGCTGATGATCGTAAATGAGAAAATGAAGAAATCAGAAATAATGAGTTATCATGTAAGGAAAATTACTCAGGAGAAAAATAGTGTTTGTATTATTCTTGAGGCTTTTCTGTGAGCTTGAAATCTGTATTTTTCAAAAAGCAAACTTGTCAAAGGACTAGATTCATATGGAACATGTGACAATTTAGAATATGGAAACTACTTAGAAGACTATTGCTGCTGCTGGGTGTTACGTCAATTCCAAATTAAAATATCCAGATGACATAGCAAAACGGCCCTGTGGGTTTTCTTGGCAATAATCTTGATGGGAGCAGATTGTGAAGTGGCTGGGAGTGGGGGGCGGGGGGAGGGTATTGTAACAGACTGTCTTTTGGTTAGTAGCCAAGTGCTTAACCATCACAGTGCCAGGGTGCTTAGGATAGTACAGATGTTCAGATAAGAAAGAGTAGGGCAGAAGATTTGGCAAGCAAAGATAGATTAAAAGTAAATTCAAGTGGTACATTTAATGGGGCTTATTAATAAATTAGGAACTCTGGTGGCACAGTAGGTGATGCATTGGGCTACTAATCACTAGGTCAACGACTCAAATCCACCAACTGCTCGCAGGGAAGCTGTCTACTTCCATATGGAGTTACAGTCTTACAACTCTAAGGGACAACTCTACTCTCAACTGTACAGAGTTGCCATGAGCTGATAGATGGATGTGTTTTTGAATGAGTATTGATAAATGGGATACGTGGGAGCAGGTTGCAGGTAGGAAGGGACCTCATTAAAGATAACTTCTATCTTGAGCAACTAAGTGGAGGCTAGCTTTCAAATAGCATAAGGAAGAATAGGCAATGGTTTTGTGATAAAATTGAAGTGGAGACATTAGAAGGGAATTAGTTATATGAGTGTAGAACTTAAAGTTTGGGACAGTCATATGAATTTAGGAGCAATTTGCAGATAACACCATTGAGCTGGTTGAGATCACGTAGAGAGTATGAGCAGACTTTACAGAGACGAGGACCTCCACCTTAGCCTGATGGCTCCCAGACACTTTGAGGTCACAGGGAGGAGGAAGAACAGGTGAAGAGGAACTCTTCTGATGAGAGGAATTTAAAAAGTGACACATTTATCCCCAGTAGTATGGAGGGAGGGATCTGCATATTTGGCTAAGTGAAGACTTGCCAGAGTACTGGGCTTGCTTGCTCCCCTCTCAGAAAACATTCTTTATTGTGGTTTCCCCTTGGGCTGGCTACCTGCATTGACCAGTTCTACCTTCCAGTCTCATCGACCATAGAAGAGTGTCTGAATTAAGCCAGTGAGATCTAAATCTCATTTTAAATTTGCACATGCAATAGACTCACTCTCCATAAGCACTTTGGGAATTACTTCTTGTCTAATGCAGACTCTGTTTCTCCCGAGGCTCATTAGAAGCTTCCTAGAGTTAAAGAAAACATGTAACTATTTATCTTATTACAGACATAAAAGGGAGAAAACAACTCTCACTTTCAATTAACTAGCAGATTAATCATCAAAGGGAATTATAAATGAAGGTTTTCTTAGGTACAATGTACACCTTGAAGCTACTTAACTATTCCATCACAAAACATTCCTGTCTTAAATTTTAGACTCTGAGCTAGCTCTGAAAATCGCAAAACATAAGTTGGTTAATTAAACTTATATATTTCCTGTTATACAAATTAAACAAAAACCTCTGACATACCTCAAGTAGGATTGAGTAGTGGGCTTGTTGGACACATTCCTAGCAGGTGAGGAAGGCAAGACTAAGCCAGGTAAACATGAAGACAATCCTTTCTAGGACCAATGGAAATGATTTGTTTTTGATGACATCTTAGAGGGAGAGTTTTAGGAAGATGTCACAACTGTTCAGAGTGATTCCCAGGAATTTTTTTTCTTGTATATATTTTATATGATGGAGACTCAAGAAGGGAAAATCCCATTACCTTTTAGCTTCATTCTTCCATAGACTTTCTGAAGCCCCCTCATATAGCCTAAGATTGACTTCAAAGAGCTCTTGAGAGAACTGAATTTGAAAGGCTTCAATAATCTTATTCGATCTGTCAGATTAACAGGAGTCTAGTTCAGGTCCACTTTCACTTAGGAGAACCTTCGCTAAAAGTGTGCTTGTCCTGACTGGCTCTGAAGATTGTGCTATTCGCTGTCCTTCTCACATTTAGGAGAGAGAAAGAGCTTGTTCTTGGCTCCTAACCTTCCCAAGTGTTTATCATGAAATCAGCACTAGTAGTTTATTAAGTTACTTGGATGGTATTTGCCATTAAAGAGAGCAATAGACAAAAAACAAACAAACAAACAAACAAACCCAGGATTTCCACAGGGTTACCTCAAAGAAAATGAATCAGTTTTATTAAAATTAAAAAGAGAAAAACAAACATTTATTAAACTGACAAACAATAGCAATGAAGAAAACCCAGAAACAAATGAAATTCAGCATGGGAATTTATGTTACAAAGAAACTAGTGGTGCGCACACACACACACACACAAAGCAAAAGACAAAAAAATTAGCATATTAACAACCACAATTTCATACTTTTTGACAGTTATACAGAATGTAAATTGATTAAATGAACCAGTCAGGACCCAGAAAGTAGCAGAATGGCTAAGAAAACATGACCCATGCATAATCTTTCTAAAAGAGATATACTTTAGACACAGAAAAAAAATAGACTAAAATTCAAATGATGTTAAATATATGAAATCAATGGCAAATATGGAACTATTAATTTCTGATAAAGTAGACCTGAGAGCAAAATTCAACATAAGAAATAAAGGGCATGATATGCTAATTATACTTCTTAGCTATAAACATGGTAATTGAACAAGCCACAGTTACCATAAATATCTATCTACCTCATGAAAGACCCTCAAAATACATAAATAGATTTCTGAGAGAATTGAAGATAGAAACAGACAACTCTCCAAAAATATTGTTGCTGCTATGTGCTATTGAAAGACTCTGAAGAGCATCAAGCAAACCTATCCTCACTCTTGTTTGGTTTTAGCCTGTCATGTAAACCACTCTGTCGCTCCTTCTCATGGAGGGGCTTCCTCTTTTTTACTAACCCTTGGTTTTACACTGTATGTTCTCCCTTTTCAGAGAATGCGCTCTCTCTCTCTCTCTTTTTCTCTCTCTCTCTCATTTTTGAGACTTCTCTCCTGATATCATTTTTTTTTTGTTCTCCTGAGAGAACACTTTCAATATTTTTCACAATTCAGCTGCACCAACTGTTCCCTGGTCTTCCCTTCCTTACTTATTGTCTAACTTTCCTATGCATATGAGGGATTGAAAATGCCATGACTTGGGTCAGGTGCACTTTAGTCCTTAACACAGTCCAAGAGGTCTTGTTCAGCAGATTTTCTCAAGATGATGCATCACAATAAACTAGGAGACTTTGCTATACTGCTCTTGACAAAGGACCAAAGAACTAGAAACTCAATAAAGACACAGACATACTAAACAATGCCATTATCCAACTTGCGCTCATAGACATATAAAGCATTCTACTACCACCACCAAAATGATGTACATTTCCCCCCTATGGACATAGAACATTCTCCACAATAGTATCATTTAGTCGGGTACCTGAAAGATGAAATACTAAGAACAAATATAACTAGAGATTTAAAAATCTAATACAAAGAAAACTATAAAGTTAAAAGAGACCTATGTAAATGGAATATATACTATGTTTATAGCTAAGAAGTTTTAGTATTGTGAAAATACTAAATACTAAGAGCTGTAAGAGGCCCCAATAAAATTATTGGAAACAAACAAAAAAGAAAATGTCAACACTATCCAAAGAAATCTATACATACAATGCAATTCTAATCCAAACTCTAAATCATTCTTTAAAGGATGAAAATATCTAATCATCAACTCTATATGGAGAGGAAAGAAACAATGTAAGTAAAATACTATTAAAGAAGAATAAAATACAAGCCCCAACACTGCTTGTTCTCAAAACCTACTATATAGCTACAGTCTTCAAAATAGCCAGGTACTGGTACAATGATAAATACATAGAATAAAAGAACAAAGAATAACCTACCTATGGACAGGGAAACTTTGATAAGGGCCAGAATAGGTTGAATGAGGATGAGATAGTCTCTTTAACAAATGGTTCCAGAAAACTGGAAATCTATTTGTACAAGAGTGAAACAAGATTCATATCTCAGATCATATACAAAACCCAAATATATATTCAAGACTTAAATATAAAACCTGGAATTATAAATGTCATCATGGATAAAAATAGGGACATATTAGGGACCCTATTTCATGGCGTAAATATGCTATCAAATGTATCACAACACGAGTAGATAAATGAATATCCATGCTAATCGCAGTACTAGTAACAATAGCAAAAGAATGGGAACAACGTGGATGTTCATAAGATGGAAGAATAGATATACTGCGTGAAACAGGCACACAAAGGAATGCTAAGCAGTGTTGAAAAGTAAGGATAGGATTTTCAAAATATCTCAGAACATGGGCGATTCTGGAGAACATTATACAGAGTGAAATTAGGATAAAAATTGTATGAGATCAATATTGTAAAATTTTAAGAAAAGCTTTTAAAAGAAATATTGTGTATGGTTCCGAGGGGGTGAAAGGGGATGGAAGGGTTAAAAACAAACAAACAAAAGATGCCAATTGAAGACATTCTTGCTTCCCATCTCTAGCCTATGCACAATTATTTTTCTTCTCTTGAATAGATCTGGAGCTCTGGTTAAACTATAGCAAATTGATCCCAAGTAAGTGAGTAATTTTTAATTAGTCTGTAGGGCTCAGCTGCAGCAACCGTATTGGAAATACAATGACTGAATGCGTGGTTGCTAATCAAAGGGTGTGGTTTGAACACAGACTGCAGGGGAAAAGACCTTGACATCTGCTCTCTAAAAATGGCGGTGTAGGAAATCCTATAGGAAACTCTACTTTTTCCTTAAGTGTCTTTGCATTGGAATGGACTATACGACACACATCAACAACAAAGAGCAGAACTGTGCAACATTGGATTCACTGCCATCTACAAGATGCTGACTTATCTTTTAGGACATTGTTGAATGCCCCTTTGGGTTTCTTTGACTGTAACTTTATGGGAGTAAAAAGCTTCATCTTTCTCTGCTTACCAACCCTACTCATAACCACTATGATAGCTGGGTTATGTTACTTTGTACAGGAAGAGTGCTACCAACTAAACTGGATTTAATAAACAATGCAAGATTTTGCTTTAAATCATTTCTTTTCACTTTCAGCAAGAAAGGTTGTATCATCAGCATATGGAAGGTTAATACTCCTTCCTCCAATCCTGATTCCACATTCTTCCTCATATATCCTGCTTCTCTGATGATTTGCTCAGCACACAGGGGGACTAAGTATGGTGACCAGGAACAATCCTGATGCACACATTTCCTGAAATTAAGCCATGCTGAATTACCTTGTTCTATTTGCACAACTCACTCTTGCTCCGTGCACAGGATCAAACTATGGATGGACTTGAGAAGAAGGGGAATTCCAGAATAATTAATTGTTTATGCAAAACCTCTAAATGGATCAAGAGACAGTTGAGTGAACAAATCTACATTTAAATTTATAAAAATTTACATTATGCTATTTATTTCAAACTCCTCTTATCTGAAGTTATTAATAAATACCAGTGGGGTTAAGATAAATAATAATTTAAATAATATTTCCTTTAGCATAGAAAATAGCATTCTATTTCTGAGATAAGGACACAGAACTCCATACATTAGATTGCTTACATTAGACTTTCATTTTACATCTGGATTTATAATTTGAAAAAATGTGTAGCACATCTTTTTCATATGCTGCTAAAATTTTTCTGGTCTTTTGGTCACTATCGGCACACAGTGGGTATTAGGTTATGTTTTTTTGAGATACAATGTCATACCAGTCTATTAGGGCACTAAGATCTTGCTTTTGGACTTTCAGAGTTTAAGAATAGGGTAAGCTAAGAGTTCAGACGTGATACTGCTCTTGGGAGCCAAGCACAGCTGTTGTCATAGTAACAGCACACCCGACTCTCAGGTGATTTGCTCTTCTCCTGGGAAATTGTGGGCATCTGTTCCCCAGCAGCTCATCTAGATCTCTCATAATCGGCCTTTGTATTCTGTCCCAGGATTTAAAAGTGTCATAGTTAGTATTTCGGGGAGTTCCTACGGTCTGTCAGGGGCAAATACAAGCACTTGAGAGTGGCGCTCTATCACTGTGAGGTAGGATACAAGTACCCTGGTGGTGCAGACGTTAAGCTTTCGCCTGCTGATGACAGGGTTGGTGTTTGGAACCGGCAAGCCACTCCGTAGGACAGAGATGAGACAGTCTGCTTCCCTAAAGGTTTACAGATGTGGAAGTTCTGTGGGTCCACTCTGCAATCACCCTGAGAGGAGGGAGTTAGCCCCTTTACAGATGAAGACACTGAAGGGCAGGAAGTGGCTTAAAACATAGCTGATTCCAGAGTTGAGTTCATGACAAGGAGGCTATAGCCCATATAAGGATGACAGGCAAAGCCATGAAGCATTCCATATTTTTTTGAGTTCTGGCGGCACTGCCAGGTAAGTATTCAACTGAGAAGGATACGGTGGTTCAAAGCTACCAGCCTTCCCCAGAGGAAAGATGGAAACGCTGAATAGAATCACTATGAATTGGAATTGACTCAGTGGCAGTAAATATGCTGTATACTCACCCCATTGTCTAGACAAGTGCTCCTCACCTGTGATTGGTTTACAAGCCTGAACAGATATGGATCGCTAAAGCCCTTAACGTTGTTGGGCCTAGAGCTCCGGGTCTGAGGTCTGTTTCTGATGGCAAGCACTTTTATCCATGTAAACCAGGAGGCTTCACCAAGAAGGAAGGCTGGGGGTGCAGCAGTGAAGCCCTTGACATCTACCTGAAGGGTGAGTGGTTTGCAGCCAGCAGCGACTCTGTGGAAGATTCAGCTCCCTCCACACTGCAGCCGGCAAAACCCCATGGGGCAGATTTACTCTTCCTTTAGGATCACTGGGGACTGCGTCAGAGGCAAGAACGTTGGATGTAAAGAGGCGATTGTATTCTAGGAGTCTGCTCCTCAATGTGAAACAAAATTTGGAAAGTTCACCACCCTTGAACAAAGTAGCCTTTTAAAGATACACAGGCCTAATTTGTAAATGATATTAAAATAAAATACCATGAAACAGAAAGTAGATTAGATGTTACCACCGCATGGAGACTAGAGGGGATGTGACGTTATTGTTTATGAATTCAGAGTTTCTGTTTGGGAGCTAGATGGGGCAATAAACAGATAACAATGTGAATGCAATTAAAGATACTAAGTTGCACATTTAAAAATGACTAAAACGGCACAATTCACGTACGTATTTTGCCATACTACAAAGTAGTACATTTTCAGATTTGACAATCTTCTGATGAGAGAGATTTGTATATTTTAGATACTTCCCCTTTATTATGTGTCTTATATCCATGTATTACATGGGGGAAATTTTATTTCAAGTAAAGGTTATATATTCTCCCACTGATATTTTTTTTCTATGTGAATTATTTCTTCCTGCCTAGTCAGTATCCTAACTAACATCATTTTAATGGAATTTGTTTAATTATTCTCGATAGATCACTTTTCCCATGTTTATCTTTATGGCTTCCAAATCATACTCACTGCTATTTCATGCAGCTGAATTCACAGTGACACTATATGAGAGGATTGAACCGGCCCTGAGGGTTTCTGAGACTGTCACTATTCACAGATGTAGAAAGTCTTGGGTTTCACACTGCTGACCTTGTGGTTAGGACCCCAAAGCGTACCAGGGCTGCTGCTCTTTGATGAATCAGATTTGATGGGCATTCAGGCTTGAATGTTGAGGGCTCAAGCAGCAGAAGAGTACATAAGGGAAATGTTTCTGAGGAACTGATGGTTCATGATGCATTCATTATGGGAGCTCATCTAGCAAGCTCTTCTGGAACTTTGATGGATGGGTTTCCAGATTGTGCTTCAGTGGAAGTTTTTAGGGGAAGGTGGATATATCACAAATGAATCAAAGAGGAAAAAAATGATCTTGCCTGCAATTGCCAAGTAAGGATTGTCCCTTTAAACACACCTGTGATACCATGGTGAAATCACCCTGAGGGCTTTGACAACTCATCTTCTGGCTTGGATTATCTGCTGACATGAAAATAGAAGGAAGGAAAGGTGATTCAGATGACTCAGACTCTGAGTCTCACTGACACAATAATAATAGACCACTGGGAAGAAATATATGACCAGGAAGAGGAACTTGTTTGGGGTGTGGATGGTGGGGAGGTGATGAGTTCTCTGGGAAGACAGTTCTGGAAGAACCAAGAAGAGATGAATGGAGAGATTTCCTGTAGGCAGTTGGAAATGTATGATATCAGCCCCAAGAAACAATTGGTATTACAGACTCAAAGTTACAAGCCTTAAGGGTGAACAAGATTTTCAAGGGACAAAGGATAAAAATAAATCACCCCTATCACTGCAACACATCCCCTCACCTCATCATCTCATCTGGATATCCATCGTTCGAGGAGAAAGTTAAATAGCAAGGGATCTAAAACATGCTAGCTTCCTTCATATTCCCAAATAACCTGGAATGCTTTTCTCAGAGAGGTTAGATGTGCTCTCCTGGCACTCTCAGAATACTTTATAGATGTTTCTGATGCTGTCCCTGGCCAGATAGTATGATACTTTCCTGTTTAACTTCTTCCCTCCTCAATTGCTCAATTAATATCTGTGCATGGGATAGATGGAATTAGAAGATATTGTGGGCAAGGTTATATTTGAGATATCAAGCATATGGTAGCTGGATAAATGAGCTGAGAGTATTTTATCTCAAGAAGCATAATTGGGTGCCTATGATATGCAAAGCATTCCTGGAGCAAAATCCAGAAGAATTTTAACATTAACAGGACTTATGTTCAGTCTCTTGACTTGGATTTTCTTGATATTGGCCTCATAGTCAGGGCAATTTTCACATCTCTTGCTGGGGTCACTTGCCTACTTCTCTGATCTCAGGGGATGTGAGGTGTCTGTTGTGCTGTACAAGGGAGAGGAGAAGACAGCTTGGAAAGGGCATGTTATAGTGGTAATAGCACAACTAAGCTAAGCAACATAAATAAGTTCACTCTAGACCCCAAGAGAGAGGACATCGAGTAGTCATATGGCATAGAGATCTGAAAGCAATAATGAGCAGTAGGAGAAAGAGACAAACTTGAAATTCCTGCTCCCTAGGCTTATTGTCAAAATTGACGTACTCTCAAAAAGAAGAATGCTGTGACCTGTGACTGCCTTTGTCCAGTGTTTTGTGTGTTTGAGATTTAGAAGGTAAGGTGGGATTTAAAAAGAGATAAAGCATCAGCTAATAATAAAATTACTCATTGATAGTAAAGCATGGAGAAAATTTGTTTTTATTTATTTAAACCTCGTCCTTGGTTTGACGTGAACATATCAGCTATGTTAACTCTGTGTTAACTCTAAAAGGCTCCATAAAGTGTTGATGCAGGTATATCATGGGCTCTGGAAAGGTTCAAAGGTTGTTCTTCTATTTGTTAGGTGAAACTTGGACAGAAGATTTCCATTTTGTGTCTCATTCTATTCCTCCCTTCCTTTAGGGGTAAAATATGACAATGCAAGAATAAAATTTAGTATCTTGTCCAGCACAATTGACCATACTGACAGAGACAATTGCCATCATTGTGGGACTTTTAGCTTGCTTGTTTCTTTTTTCAGTAGCAAAAACTAAATTCAACACTTTAGATATTCATTCCTGGGATTCTTCTATGGCATAGGCATAAATCCATATACCTAAACTTTACCCTGTCCCAGTGCTCTTTGTCGCTGACTCTTGTTGGAGGTGGCCTTCTGTGGGACAGAATGAAATGTTACCGAATCTGCACCATCTTCATGGTCATTGCTATGCTGGAGTCCATTCTTGTGCCTAATCTAGATGAAGATTTTTCTCCTTTTGGTTGGCCCTCTCAAACATGATTGCCTTCCAACAGTTTTATTTACAGATGATATGTCCAAAGAAAGTGAACCCAACTTTTGCCATTCTCACTTTAAAGAGATACTCTGGTTTTATTTCTTCTAAGGCTGTATTTAAAAAACAGTACTATTGACATACCATTCATGTACCTTACAATTCAACTCTTTAACTGTATTAAGGTTGTATAATAATCACCACACTGAAATGTAGAACATTTTCTTCACTCATGTACACATTATTATTAGCTCCCTGTTGCTCTCCTGCCATAATCTTAAGGAACTATTAATCAAGTTACTATTTCTACAGATTTACCTATCTTGGATTTCAAATTAAAAATCATTAAAAAAAACCACTAGTAAATACCCAGAATTAAAATAAACAAAAATCTCAAATCAAGTCAAAGCAGAAAATAGAAACTTGAACAAATAAAACAATTGGTTAAAAGGGAAAACAAATGATAATGTTGAATTGTAGTCTAACTCTATATACAATAATCCACTTTTCAATGCATTCTGTCTGAGGGCAAGACTACTCACATCCCTGGTCAACGGTCCAGGGAAATTCAAAGAAAGCGTAAGCTGTATGGGGATGCTTCAAGTGGATTTGGGGCTTTCGTGGTCATCTATAGCCTTTGGCAAACCGGCTGTTGAAAATTTAAACTCTAATACAATTCCCCACTCTGACCTTAGCTTTTACTATATATGATCCTGGAATTCATGCTAATATGCTCCTTCCATGTGTATTTAGCTGACACCTCACTTAGATGACTGCTTGTTTTAACGCAAGCCTGGAGGATCCCAGACAGTATTCTTTCTGATAACCAGGCACCATTAGGACTGAAGTTTTTCCATCTTTTGACAAATCAGGATATAGTAAATATTCTTCACCGACACCAAAGTTTGAGCAGAAGACAGAATCAAAAATTCTTCTCTCTATCTCATTCACGATCCAATTTTCACCTACGTACATTTAAGGCATTTGAAAAGGCCATGGTTGGGGGGAGATGGACTTCTGCCATCTGACCTGCATTCTTGCTTTATTAAACTTTGAAGAAGTTGGGGGACACCAGTGGAGGCATAGTGCGGGAAGTATGCCTGATCTGACTCCACCACACTGGGGGCAAACACTAAGGGCACGCCACAGAACAGCAAGGGGAGCAGAGCGATGAAGTCCCTGGGAATACCAAAATTAGATTGTGGGGCCAGGGTGTGGCACCCCATAAGACTCAACTGGAAAATATTCCTAAAGATCAGCAAACAATTTATAGAATTTTCTTTTTTTGTCATTTGTTTGTTTGTTTGTTTTGCTCTGTCTGGCTTTTGTGCTTATTATTGTTCTGCATGTCTAGCTATATGAGATAGGCATGATAAATAATTTGGAGGGGAAAACAGTGGGACTTATGGTTTCAGGGGGGTAAGGGAACACGGAATTGGGGAGGCTGGGAAAAGGAAGGGGGGGTGTCAACAAACCCAGGGACAAGGGAACAAGTGATCTAAAATTGATGGAAGGAAGCCATAGGATGCAGGGTGGGGCTTGATCAAGGGCAATGTAGCTGAGGGGAATTACTGAAACCCAAATGAAGGCTGAACATGTTAGTGGGACAAGAGGAAGGTAAAAGAAAATAGAGGAAAGAACTAGGAGAAAAAGGGCATTTATAGAGGTCTAAATACAACTCTGTACATATATAAAGATATGTATATATAGCAACAGGGAAATAGATCTATGTACATATATTTGTGTAAAGTATTAAGGTAACAGATGGACATGGGGCCTATATTCAAGTACTCCCTCAATGCGAGAACACTTTGTTCTAATAATATGGTATTCTGTGATGTTCAGCTTCTGAACATGATCACTGAAGATAAAATGGGTGCACAAATAAATGTGGTGAAGAAATCTGATGTTCCTGGCTATAAAAGAATACAATGTCTGCAGTGTTAAAGGCTTGAAGATAAACAAGCAGCCATCTAGCTGAGAAGCAATAAAGCAAACATAGAAGAAGCACACCAGCCTGTGTGATCATGAGGTGTTAATGGGATCTGTTAGTAGGCATCAAAGACCCAGAATACCCAATCATATGTATGTGAATGAGGGGGAGTATGGAGAGGAGACCCAAATCCCAGCTGCAGACAATTGGACATCCCCTTACAGAAGGGTCACAAGGAAGAGACAAGGCAGTCAGAGTACAATATAGCATTGATGGAACATATAACTTTCCTCTAGCTCTTTAATGCTTCCTTGGTGCTCCCTTACTATCATTAATCCAATTTTACCTTACAAATCTGGCTAGATCAAGGAATGTAACACTGGTACAGATAAGAGCTTTAAACATAGAGAATTGTGTTAGTCCAGGTAGACTAGAGAAACAAATTCATAGACACACATATGGATATAAGGGTAAAGTTTATATACACGAGGAATGCGACATTGAGAAAGCATCCCAACCCAGTCCAGTCCAAAGTCATAAATCCAACAGCCCATATGTCCGATACAAGTCTATAAAATCTCCTTCTGACTCACAAAGTCACAGGCCAATGGGTGCAGAGTCCTGGTGCTGCCAGGGGTCTCTCCATGGCTCCTCCCTTCCAAGGCTCAGGGTCCATCAACAGCATCCAGTGATGATGGAAGCAACTCAGCACTGGAAGGGCTCTCCACGTGGCTTTACCAGCTTCAGAGATCTGGTTTCATCAGGGTAAGACCATGTGGCTTCTCCTTCAGCTCCCACAGCTCCTCAGACTCTGCCATCTTATCTTGTTCGTAGTTCATTGTCTCGGAGACTGAATCCCAACAAGTGGGGAGATGGCCTCTCATTTCCATGAGGGAAATATCGCGAGATTTCCCAGAAGTCTCAAGAGAAAGCCATGCCCACACAGAGGCCTCAATGGCTACTCAATGGCTATCTCCAGATGAACAGCCTAGACTCCAGCCCTACATTTCAGTCATGAAATTGACATAGCAAATGACCTCCACAGGAATCCAGGACAGATAACCCCCTCAGGACCAATAATGGGAGTATCAATACCAGGAGGGGAAAGGGAAGGTGGGGGAAGAAAGGAGAACCGATCACGATGATCTACATATATCCCCTGATAGGGGGATGGACAACAGAAAAATGGACGAAGGGAGATAGATGTTAGTGTAATATATGAAAAAATTATAAATTATTAAGGGTATATGAGGGAAGGAGGGTGGGGAAGGGGGAAAATGAGTTAATATCCAGGGCTCAAGTAGAACAAAAATGTTTTGAAAATGATAATGGCAGCATATGTACAAATGTGCTCGACCCTGGATGGATTGTGACAAGAGCTCTAAGAGTCCCCAGTAAAATGATTTAAAAGTAAATAAATAAAATACCATGGCTGGGTCAGGCACATCTTAGTTCAAGGTTGTGGGTGGGGGAGGGGGATCTTTGAAGAAGTTTTTAAAGTACATTTTCTCCATGTGATATACATTATTTGATTTCTTGACCACTGCTGCTTTGGGAGTTGATTGTTGATCTAAATTGAAGGAAATAACTGGCAGCTTTAACTCCAGAGAATACCTGTCACTTACCAGTACAAACTCAGTAGGAAAAGCAACAGCAGCAGCAACAAAAATGCCCCTGGTGTGTGTTTCAGGCACTCAATGCACTTCAGGAAGCACCACAGAAGCAGATTTTTTTTTAGAAGGCTGCATCGAATATTCTTAAATCCCCCTCATAGAGTTAGGTCCTCAGAAACTCACGAGGTCTACCCTACCCTGTTGGGTCTCTGAGTTTGCATCCACTCCCTGACTGTGCCTTCTTTCTTTCTTTTTCTTAGCTTCTTATTGAGTTTTCTGCATGAAGAGTAAACCTTCTTTAATAAACCTTCAACATTCCTGAATAATGGTTCAGCGCTTGCTCCATGATTTTTAATGTACCTCACACTCTGTAGCTTTGACTCAACCTCTTTCTTTTCATCATTTTTTTTTTCCTTTGGAGTTAAGTGAGCTGGTTCCCTGCCTTATACGTCTACATTCCCTTAGTTCTATATAATGACACCAATTTGTAGATACAAAGCAAGAATCATTAAGCCTGTAAACATTAGTCCCAAGGAAATTGTTTCTGTAGCAACAAACCACCCACTGCTTAGGAATTTAACCTTGTCTCTCCTCAATGTCTTTTCAATAGAAATGTGGTTCTACCTCTCAAGCAGACTGGTCCTACGACTGCCACATAATATTCAGGGGGCAGATTGCATCTCCTTACTTTAGTTTCTTCTTGCTGGCCTTTCTGATATCCGTGACAGGGAACAACAAATTGTTATTACCATCAACAAACGCCACAGCTGGCTGTAATTTTGGCTTTGATGCTAGCAAGTAAATCTCCCTGACCCTTGGTTGTTTCATCTGCAATATATCAGCAGAAAATTTCCACTATTTTTTAATGCCAATTTTTCCTATGAGCTTTTTCATGCTCTCTGTAGAAAGATCAAAACCTCCCAAACCCACCGATGTCAAGTCCATTCTGACTCATAGTGACCTTATAAAGAATATCCAAGGCTACAAATATATATGGAAGCAGATAGCCTCATGTTCCTTCTGTGCTGTGCCTGATTGATTTGAACTTCTGACCTTGCAGTTGGCAATCCCACGCTTAATGCCTAGCACAGTATGTAACCTGTAATAAAGAATGTAGGGAAGCATAAGACTTAGGAAAGACATATGTGAGTGTGGATGTGCTTTATTTTTCTAGTCCTCTTTTTACGTGATTCTGCTTCTCATCTCTCTCCCTATAACCACCTCATTCCTTTTCATTCCTGTTTTCAAGTACTGAAATTTGCCTCATCTGCTGATCCACTGGCAAATCAAGCCCAACCTCATGCATGCTGCCTCACCTGAACTAAGATTGCAGGGCATAAGCCACTGCCCTTGTGGTTTAATTTCCCTTATCTCATCTATACGCTGGGATCTCAGACTGTGCCAGTTGCTTTGCCAAACAAGTTTGTTAGACTCCTATCTCCGGTTTTCAATCTAAATTAAATGGCCTTGATTTTAACAAACATGTGAAAGGGCACTGTAAAAATGAGACAAAACTCTAACAGAAACAAACCAAAATGTTTATAGTTTACATTAGCTCTAGGTTGTTTGTCAGCAAACGTGAATGTTATGATCAGCATATATACTTTTATTAATTATAATAAAATATTGTTATTGAGTGCAAAGCACAGATATATTATTTCATTTAGTTTACTCAAAGTCCTATGAGATATTACCATTCTTGGCTATTTTATAGCTAAAGGAGTGAAATAACTTGCCTCATAGGGAGGGTCTGCTACGTGGTAGAACTGGAGCAAAGCCGGTTCTACCCCTGAACCCCACAGTTTGGCCATGCCAGGATGTTATGGGTTATGTTTACGTACAGGTACTTTATCCAGAAAGAGCAACAATGAGCTATTCTTTTAGAAGAGGAAGCATTTTAGCGGGTGGGAGCAAGCCTTTAAAGGATGGTCCTTCTTCTCTTACACTCTTCCTTCTTTTGTGTAATGTGCTTATTGTTTGCTTTTTCATACTAAATTCTATTTGCTCTTCTCTATTTCTTGCAGTAAGAAACATGAGGCTCAGAGATAGTCACACAACTGTGCATGTTTGAAATTCCTTGCTCCCAACAAGAGGCTGAGCACTTGGAATGAACCGAAGAGCAAATGGTGACCTCAGTGATCCTTACAGTTGGCATCTTGCTTTTGTAAGCAAAATAATTAAGACCATTAAAAAAAAAGCAACGGCATCTAATTAAATCCCCGGGAAGGTGTGCCTGTCAATGCGGAACTAGGAATATATCATACATATTATTTTGTTTCCTCAAGACAGAAATAAACAGGTGACATGTAAAATGTATTCATATATGTGTTTCTATGTCAGTGTATCTATGTGTGTATTTATATGCATAGGTATAAATTAAGGAAGATATATATTAAGAAATCACTTATCAGATGACATTCTGTGGGATATAACAATGGTCTCCAGAGCAGGTCTTAAAATAGTCTTGAGAGAAGATTTGATTTCTTCCATTCAAAGTTTGATTTATTGTATTTTTTAGTTCATCTTTTACAATTTTTTAAGTCTTTTTAATAATGCATGTAATAATATTAATATATCATTTAGAACATATGTGTTTATATAGAGAAGGTACATGTTCAAAAGTGTCTTATTGCTAAATGAATGAAACCTACTGAAATGATAAAATATTAAGAGTTCTCATGAATTTGACAAATAAGCTGCCAGCATCTCTATCATGAAATAAGTATTTATTTGGCATCTAACCACAAGTAGTTCATATAATTAGGTCTTTAAAAATGGAAACTATTTCTGTAAGAGAAAGCAAATTGATAAGTAACTATATCTAGTGGTAAAAAAAATTAAAGCCACTTGTAGTGTATGCCAAATCCACCTACATTAAGGTTTAATGCAGTCAATGCCATCAAGTCAATTCTGACTTGTAGCAACCAAACACATATTTCTGAGGCTGTCAATCAGACAGCAGCATGGCAGCCTGCACTCTCTCGTATGGAATGACAGATGCTTCCAGAATGTTGACTTTGTGGTCAGCGAGCCAACGTGCATACATTAAGAAACAGAGATGATTAAAATCCATAATAATCTTGCGAGTATTTCAAGATATTCAATTAGCTTCTAGTTGAAACTATCTGTAGTCTAAAGTAAATGTATAGTGGAAGTCATTTTTACGTGATTTTCTTTTTTCCCTAATCATTTGCTTCTATTTTCAGTTCCTCTTCTTTCACTTGGATAAGACTGACCAGACTTTTCAAGATTCTGATAACCTATCTATCCTCACTGATCTCTACTGCTCTGTCCGTCTTTGATAGTTTCATTTTTTCCCTAACATTTTCATTGCCTTTGACTTGGCAAAATCTGTTTCTCTGGTCTGAAAGGAACTTCCTCCACTATTCTTTGCCTGCCTTGTTCTTCGTATCCTTCTAGTCTTGGCTAATACAGTTTTCCTTCCCTCAAGTAGCAGATTGATTGCCTCAGCTTTTATCTCCATGGCGTCCTGTACCCTTGTTCCTCTTACATGTATCATTAAAATGTCATATAAAAAGTCCCTTTGGGGTATGAATGGGTTACCACAAGGCATCTTGTGGTACCACAAAGATCTACTTCGAAAAGGTCACGGCCATTGAAAATTTTATGGATCATAGATCTATTCTGACCCGCATGACGTTGTCGTATGAGTCAGAATCATTTTATGGCATTAGGCTTAGTTTTGGGTTTTAAATTACATTCCTTCTTCTCCTCTCAAATGCCTAGTAGTCATTTTACCATTTTGGGCGGACTGGAAAAGAGCCAGCCAAGTTGGACTACCTGATCTGGAGTCTTGACCCAGTGTCGAGGTGAAGAAATAATGATGTGTTACTGCAGTCTTCCTACTCGGGCAATAAATAAGGATCTCCAGCCATTAAACAGTACTACCTCTTCCTAACCAGCTGGTTAGAGTTCTTCAGTTTTATTAGATGCTTTTATTGCCTTTTAAATCATTTATTTCATTTAATTTTTTTTCTTTTCTTCTCTTCCTCTCTTCTTTCTTTTCATGTAGCTAGGCTAAAAAATGAATCCTAATAATGTTTCTAATTTCCCTTCAATTACTTACAACCCATAGGAGTTATGGGAGCTCTGTCTGGTGAAGGTTGACTACGACCTATTAACTACTAAGATCAGCAGTTCAAGCACACCAACTGCCCCATGGGAGATCTGCAGCCTTCAAAGTGCTATACAAGGATGCCATGAGTTGAAATGGACTTGACTGGATAGTTTTAAATTTTGATTTTGATTATAGAAAATTAATCTTGGGTCCCTAAGCAAGAGAGCTTTGTCAGCAAAAGCATATCCGCGGCTCCAGAGGGTGGCCCACTGATGAGTGCTTTATCTGAAATGGGAACAGAAGAATGCACTGGGAACACCAAGAAGGGCAAGGCGGATTTAAATGAAGCAAGTTTTAATGGACATTTGGCCTATGATCCCCAATTGGTTTTTTAACAGGAACTTCTCTTCTTTGAGGAAAGCAATGTGTTTTTTCCCTTTCTGTTCCTAATATTCTATTTTATAATCAGGAAAATGCCTTTTTGTTTTCTTTATATCCACTTGACCCCAGGACTAGGATGCTAGAAATTGTAGGATTCTAGAATTGCATTTCTTTCTGAAGGCAGAAATCCTATTGTGCTTTTGCCTTTATTCAAATAAGACCTTGACTTTGCTTAGTTGTAGGAGATGCTTTATTATACCCATTTCTCAGCTATTTTTCCAGGTCATGAATTCAGATTTTTGTTTTACTCATGTTAATTGATTAAAAGAGGGCTTTGTTTAAAGTTTTCCTTTTGTTGAACATTTCTTTTGTGATTCTGAATTACAGAATTACTCATCCTATCTCTCCCCAGCGTTAAATCAAATAGACAAATGGGCTTGGAACAGGCCCTAGCCACAAGATTTATTTTCCATCGCCTCTGGCGCTATTGTTGGTTTTAATGCCTCCTTGGGCTATGCCTTCCATAATATAGCAAGTTAAGTTTGGGAGTTTCTTAATGTCCCAAGTTTGCTTTTAAATTCTTTATAAATGGAAATTATTTTAAGTAACTGGATGTTAAATGTGAAACTCTTATCTAAGGATGCCATTTGCCTTTAATAGTCTCTAGTACATGATGCACTGAGCTGTGTAAATGTCATTTCATCCTCTCACTTCTATTGAATCCAGAATTATTATAATCACTATCAATCGTGTATTTCCATGAAGGCTACAAATAATAGGTTGGGAGACTATGTTTAATATAAAATTACACTCTGCTAATAATTATAGACAAACTTACCTTGCTGCGGCATGGTAAGATCCTGATCCTGCATGAGGCCTCTGTGGCCATGGACTCGGAGACCGACGTGCTGATTCAGGAGACCATCGAGAGGCGTTTGCAGACTGCACCATGCTGACGATTGCGCACCGCCTCCGCACCGTTCTAGGCTCCGACAGAATCATGGTGCTGGTCCAGGGACAGGTGGTAGAGTTCGACACCCCATCGGTCCTGCTCCCCAACGATGGCTCCCGGTTCTACGCCATGTTCGCCGCTGTGGACAGCAAGGTTGCTGTCAAGGGCTGAGCCCCGGCCTCGGGACCCTCGGCCGAGACAGACCCTCAATGGACGGACGGATGGCGGCTGTGCCCACCCACAGCCGGCCCCTGCCCGCTTTCCTCTCAGGCACCCCAGTTCAGGGTTGGCCTGTGTGTTTCACTTCTAGGGAGAGTCCTGCGCTGATGATGGTATTTATTCCCTACTCTTGTACGCAGAATTTAGTTTTTGTTCTTAACTGCACTCCGAAAGGTTCAAGGAACCGTTATTATTAAATGTATCAGAGGCCTATGATGAAGCTTTATCTCTATGTCACACTGTATGTAGTCGATGCTGCAGTGGAGGTGTGAGAGTTTGTTTTATATTAAAATGAGCACTGGGCCGGAGCAGGGCCGGCTCCTCTCTCCTCCGTGGGACCACAGGGGTCCCTTGGCAGCCCTTTCGCCACCTCCCTCGGGCCCTTGAGGACAGGCCTTCGAGGGCCGTGCGTTCTCAGGGCTCTGTGTCCCCCGCTGTTCGTCAGGAGAGCAGGGGGCGAGCCCAGAGCCCTGGTGACTCCCGCCCCGGGATGAGAAGCACAGGGATGTACACTCCTGGGGAAGGGGGCCTGCCCTTCCTGTCCCAGGAGCCCCACTGCCTCAGGTTCTCACGCTGGCCGCTGCACAGGGCCCCGGAGCCTTGACCTGCAGGCCCCAGCGCCTGCGGCTCCCTAGGTTCATTGGCAGGGCCCACGCCTCCACAGCCCAGTGACAGGAGTCAAGATTGTATGGGTCCGTTTTTCCCTTTCTTGCTGCAGTCTGTCTGTCGGTCTGTCTGCCTCCTCGCGCCCCCACCCCTTCTCTAAAGTGGACGGCCCGGAGCAGCTCTGGCTGATCA